>JABUQX010039430.1:0-17500 GCA_015478945.1 Trachelipus rathkii
ACAGTTTGGAATATTTTCGCAGATTACAGACGAAGATTAGACATGAAGCCTATAGATTATTTATTACTTACCAAAGAAGAATAGCTAACCATTTTTTTATAAAAATAATAAATAAAATCTCAATAAGATATATAGTAATTTAAACTATAAGTCCTGTAGACATATAATTTTAGTGACTTATTCTATTGGTAGTTAATTTTTGATAGGGATTATGAAATAGAATTTATGTACGATGAATATCTTGATAAATAGACATATATATCTAATATAATATGGCTATTACTTTATTCACTATTACTTTAACCATTGTAATAGTAGATGGGGACTTATAGCATTCATCTATCTGAGAGATGCCGAAAACAGGGTAATAAAACAAAAAAAAGTGAATATTTGAATCAAGTTAAATTTTCTTTTCAAAGAAAGCGAAAAAAATTTCAATAATTTTCTCAAAAGATATACTATTTAAATATCTCCAACCTAGTTATTTTCCCGTAATAACTCGGTAACAATTTCATGTCAATAAATTTTCTCTTAATTCTAACACGCTCATTATTGCTTCAAATCATTTATGATTACATTATCATATTAAATAATATATTTGAATTATATTATATAATTATATTAAAATAGCTATGTGCGATATTATTATTTGTAGTGTTTTCTAACTGAATAGTATCTTATATTATTATTATTATTATCTTATTATTATTAATTATTTATTTAATATTATTAATAGCAGTTGTTATTCTCAATATTATAATTCAAAAAGAGACTCGTATCTAAGTAAGTAATATATTAATATATATAGTACATTATATCATATAAGTAAAATTTAATTATAGTAAGAAGTATTTGTTACTTTAATAAATTATATATATTATTAATTATTATTAATTATTTTATTTAATTATTTATATATATTATATATTATTATTAATAATTAATTATATATTATATATTATATAGTATATATTGCAATAATATTGGGGGCATTCTATGAGATTCCGAGCGAGACGTGTGAAACAGAAGGGGGAGAGAGGTATCGATTCACACATACCCATTAGGGAGAGGGGCTAGTGAGAGAATCTATCCTCATCTTTATTTTATTATTATATTATTATTATTACTTTGCAATTCGGCCTTGGATATCTGACTTTATTTACTATCACTGCATATATTTTCAATTAGTCAGTTTTTAGCTTCCATCCCGTATTATCCTAATTATTATTCGGTACAGAATTAAATATTATTATTGAGGTTATTTCCACTCGTATGTCACGAGAGACCAGTTCATGTTTATGACTTACTCTGTCTCATTATCATTAATTAGTGCTTAGTATTATATTATTATCTCATTTTGGAGTGGATTATATTATTCTTATTATGTTATTAAATATTATAATTATGATGATATTATAATAATATTAATAATATCATTATATTATTATTATTATTATTGATACACTATTGATATATATATTTGGCTAATTGAGTATTATAATTATATCATTACATCTAAAAATTAAATGATTATTTTTTCATAATCTATTCATTTATTGATAGTCCAATTATTATTAAAGGTACTTGAATAAATTTATTTGTATAAAATTAAAATTGTTATTAATTTATATTATTATATTGTCAATATCATTATAGCATTTATGAGTTCGATTCACATACTTTATATTGTATCTGAGAATCTGTATTCTATCATGTACTGTATCTGAACATATTATTGATTCTATAGTCATTCACTATTGATGATGATTAGACTCTATGAAAAATAATTAGGATATCACTCAAATAACTTAACGAATATATTATGCTACTATGAGTAATATATATTATAGAATATATTATTATTATGAGTGAACATATTTTTTGAGCTGAATAAATATTTTTTCTTCTTTTATTTGAAAAATTGAGAGTAAAATATATTAAATTAATATATTTATTTTTATATAGCACAACACAACATTATTAATCCAATTTTAAAATGGGGAGTGCTACTAATCGTATGCACCGATGTGGAGGCAGAGTGGGAGTAGACTTATTAATTATTGATTCCACCGTCCGTATTCCACTGGATGATTGAAGTTGATACTGAGAGAATCTCTCAATTATTGACTTCTAAATTGCATTCAATCTATGGCGATGATATTATCAACATTTAAGGATTATTAATGATCACATGTTAAAATTAGTTAAAAAGTTCGGGTTTGGTCTTAGTATTTTTAAAAGTATTAAAAAGTGATTTGGGTTTGTCTTGTAGTATTTATTATTAATTATATATTATCTAAGTATTTATTATTATTATTGGCATTAAAAAAATTATTAAAATATATTAGTAGTTATATTATTATTATTATTATTATATTATTATTAATATATTAAATTATATTAATAATACTAATTATATAAAATAAAAAAAATAAATTAATATATATAACTTGATTCAGATATACGTCGATAAAATAATTATTGAGTCTCCATCTATTAAAATGTGATAATTATGATTTATCCAACATTAACTGAGAATAGTAATGGTACCTCTATATATAATTATCCTCGATAATTATTAAATGTGGTACCTTAAAATATTATGAGATCATATAATTATATAGATTTCTGAGATTATCTTCATTAATTCACTACACTCTCTCATCTAATATCTATTTATCTCATTATTATTATTATCATCATCATCATTTCATCTCTCTATCTATTATTATCTATCTATTCCTGCCTTCGGCTACTCACTTCTCTGCTCTAATATATATAATAATTATTATTATTATATTATTAATTATTATTATATATTGTTATTAATATAATATATATATTATAATTATTATAATATATTAAATAATTAATTATAATATATATATATTATTATATTATTAAATTAATATATTTATAATTATTTATTATTTATTAATTATTATTTATATATTATTATTATTATTATTTAATTATTATTATTAATTATTATTATTTATTTAATTATAATTATTATATTTATATTATTATTATTATTATTTATCTATTAATGCATTATTATTATAATTATTTAAAATATATATTATTATGATATAACACTTACCAGTCGCGATTATTCATAATGTCAGTTATTATTTTGGTACTTCCATACTCAATAATAGGATATAGATATCCAATACACTCTATACTTAATAGGATTCACTAAACCAGATATATTAAATTAGTATTATTATGTATCTCTAAAATATTATCTAGAGTATCAGTAATTCTTAAATGATTACATTCCAATTCCTCTACAGAAGCTATTCTCATTCATTCACTCTATCTTTACTCTCATTCTATTATTAATATATTATATAATTCAATTATTTAATTTATTATTATTATTATATATATATTATATTATATTATATATATATTATTAATTATTAATTATTATTGATTATATTATTATTATTATTAATTAATTTAATTAATTAATAGTTTATTATATATTAATTATTGTATATTATTATTATATAATTAATAATTTATTATATATTTATATTATTATATTATATTATTATTATTATTATTATTATTATATTATATTATATAAATATTAATTAATTATATTATTTTATTATATATTATTTATTGTATCATTATTAACTATTCAGAGCAGTTTTAGTTCAATACTCATGACCTTTCCATTTCAAATATGTATACACTAGAGCTAAAATTGGTCTATCAAATAAAATTTATGAAAGAAATAATTAGTAAAGAGCATGACGTTGATCTTCGGAATGTCAGATATATTATAAGAGCTTTGGTCTCTCGCTGCTAATAAACAGAGAGGAGTATTGTCCAAAGCTAATCATCGCAATAAGGCTCCTATAAGTACCGAGATAGAGGTGTATAAAAGGTCCTAATATTCAAGACACTGGAGTAACACCCAAGCTGAGATCTTAGGCATAACTACTACTCTTACACTAGTACTCTCATTTTCATAATCTGTCAATCTTCTTCTTCTTCATCGTCGTCTTCGTCGATTTCTTCTTTTGAAGTTCGCTGCTCTCGTCGTACATCTCTTACTTTCTTCCTCTCGCCATTCCTTGCGGAGATACTCAATCTGAATTCATATTCAATGATCTCTCCTCTATCCTCTTCACGTTTTTAGAATCATCCGAAAGCTCAATACTACTACATCCTCTCTCTAAAAAAATGCGAAGATCTGCGTCCTCACACTTTTCTGCATATGCCTCCACTACTACATACTACTATTGGCATAAAGTATTTTTACATGAAACTGAGCTAAATATGATACTTTCATTACCTATATATGACTTATTATAGTTAGACTTTATAACCGTATATTTTTATGGATAACTTACTTCAACAAATAATGATAATATATAATAATATTAGACTTAACGTAGTATATATATATAAACCTTAGAGTAAATGCTATTAACTAATACTAACTATATCTATCTGTATAATTCACATTTTGAGTACATTAGCTATTAGGGTATAATCATTCCAGAGATACATTCACATTTTAAAGATCAATAATATATCTAAGAATTTCTATATACTCAATATTATATATACATACTAATTTTATAGCTTCCCATATAAAATTGTTATATTATTCACTTTAAGTTTATAGAAATATGAATATCAAACCTATAATCTATATAATTTATATCAATTACCATGAAACACAGGCTCCTATAATTGCCTACAATTTTAATTGATTGTCAAGCTTATATATAGGCCTACAATCAAATCAGATATATATAGACCCTTAAGTGGAGTATCAAGTATAAATATATATCTTATTATGGATAAGTAATCAATCTCAACAGTCACAGGAAATATAGTTCCATTATATATAGAGCTATGTACGTACACTACTATATTAGTAAAAAAATACTGATTATTTCTATCTATAAACATGAATTTTAAGACCTATGCGATAAAATTTGACAAATAAATATTTAAAAATTGATTTGGAATATAAAACGAATCGTTTATATAAAATAAAAAGTAACACCGTGATAACTTTTGCTATATCCGAACTCACGAGGCAGGTATACGTTTGCAATACATGTCTTATCATCAAGGTGACTCATTTCACAATCGGGACACTAGTAGAGAAGATTAACGAGATCATCATATTAGAATATGTATAAATACTAGATACAAATAGCCCAATTATACTACATAACACTATGACTACATACTTACTACATAATTTTCAACTAAAGTCTTATTATTGCCTATAAAGTATATACAACATATTAGATAGTAAAAATATATATATAATAGGGCGACATAAGTTTACGTATGAAATACGCCTTTGCGTATGATTCCCAAAATATTTATTTTTTTTCTTGAAAATATTTTTTTTATTTCTTTAACAATATTAATATTAATACTAAAATATACTAATATATTATAAACTTATTATAAATATTTTCATACACTATCAAAAATTATAAAATTAAATAATAATTAAATAAATAATAATATATCATATCAAATATCCGAAAACAAAATAATTATAATAATAGAGCAGGAATAATAATTATATGATAAGGTTTATATTAATTATAATGATATAAATTTTATATAAAGTATCCATAGCAGAGAAATATAGGTAAATAATTAATATATAATCATTTTGCTATATAAACATATACACTAAAAATAGATAAAGCAGAATGAATCTATATGATAGTACACTTATATAAATATATAATAATAATGTATATAGAGTTTTATAATGAAACATATCAAAATGTATACTTTGCAATCGTAAATATCACATCAGATATATTTAATTTTCAGTGTATATATATATATATAATAATAAATAATAATATAATAAATTATAATAATAAATAATAATAACTTATTAATAATAAATACATATAATAAAAAAAAATTAAAATGAGGATTAACTAAATGAAAGTTATTTATTATGTATACAATAAATACTGTTCTAATATTAATATATAATATATAGATTCACTTCTTCGCATATCTATCTAATAGTATTTATATGCTTTTTGTGACGTGTGATGTACTAGTGTTTGTAGCGTATGATGTGTGGTATGTGTGGTAGTATGACTTTAATATTTAAGTATCTAATAAAAATAATATACCATATCTATGATAAGTTAAATTATTATTTATTAATATAACATTATTTGTTTATACCAAATATTAAATATTTATTTACCATAGTTATCATTAATTCACATAATATATATATTTACTACTATATAACTATATAATATCGTGAAACAATTAAAATTGATAACTTAGACAAACAGCTCACAGAATGAACCTGGACGACAGCGACAGAGAGTAGGAACACATGTTGTGGAAGCTAGCAACAAAATCTCATTTATGCGGATCGCGAAAATGTAAAAATAAATATAAGGTGCAAGAAAATAGAGCGTGAGTAGAGCATAATATTGAGTATTGTGATGAGTAAAATGATTAGAATGAGCCTGACTATAGTGAGTAGCTCGTATTAAGTTAGAGGTTACTGACGTGTAAAAGTGATAGACATGATTACGTACTTTCTAAAAAAGTTGCTATGCTATCTCTCCTGTTGTAACGTGAGAGACGATATAGCGCGAGAGGAAAATATTGCCCGCAGACTGCAGCACAAGATTATAAGAGTATGTCAGAGTATATGGGAGGCGCGAGGGTCAATCTCTCGGCCTTGTCGGGTGAACTAACGGGTGTATAGACTATTAATACCCACCCCCTCCGGGGAGGGTCTTTCCTGCGCGCGCGCAATAACACCCAGCTAGTCTATAACGTATGATTATGTTGTCATGCCTTCTCATTGCGGGGGATTCCTAAGAATGATTCGCGACTACCACTGCCTCCCTCGTCCGAATCGACTAGTGAAAACGTCTCCCTATTCTCTCTGTATTCCTTCTCTAGTTCTGGATCACTGAGCCTCATGTAAATTGAACACAATGTAATATCTTCTTTACACAAAATATCAAAAATGTATACCTCATATTATATACATCTATTATTTATCATACATTTTAAATTACATTATCAACATTATGAGTGCATTATTTTCATCATAATGAAAATCATGATTAGGAGCACTTTACAAAATTATATAATTTATGTATTCTATTAATAAAGTCAAAGATATATTATCATGAGAGAATTAGAATAACTATATCGCTATATAATAAATGAAATAAGGATTACGTAAGAGAAAAAGAATGATATATTTTCAATAAGTACAGATATTTTAGTTTGCTCACATTGAGTATGAATAGTAGTCGTTGAATAATAAAATAGACTTTGCATATATACAGATATACATCAAGAGACAAATCACATAAATATAAACAAAATTAATAATCAAATAAATATAGTGTCATTTTATAAACTGTAATAACTTAGTGAGAAAAATGGACTGCACTTTGGTTATAGGCTTTTATTACTAAATTGAGCTTAATTATATTAAAAATAAATTCCCGATTTTCTATTATCGAGCTAACATAATATATTGAATTCTGATATTAGATATGTAATATAATTTGTGTAAAAGCAATATTCCCTTTCGTTTTTATTCACACAATTTGATTTAGAATGGGCGGTTAAGGTGTGTTAGTATAATAAACGGTCTGTAACAGGATCCATAGATAATGATAAATACTATAAATAATAAATACGATAACATCAAGTCTATAGTGCTCTGCAAGCTATTACTTTTATATCTATAACGCAAATCTGGGGCCGAGAGCGAATGGAATACCCTTTACAACGGGAGTAAGTATCTTGGTGATTATAAAGAAGCGCAAATTTACATAAGAACACAAACGTCAAAGGGAGCAAAATTATTACCCCCTAGCACGCTTTTGTAGTTTTCCCGAGATAATGATTTTTTTTTCTCATTTTTTTTCTTTCTTTTTTTTTTTTTTGTAACAGTTCTTGGTACAAGAATTTGCCAGGATTTCCAGCAATGTGTTCTCATTTCCCGTAGCTGGTTGTAGTTTTTTGAGATATGGATTGGTCCTCTCTAAGGAGGCTGGCCATATAATAAATAATAATATAATATAATAATAATAATAATAAATAAATAATAATAATAATAATATAAATAATAATAGATAATAATAATAATAATAATAATAAAATAATAATAATAATAATAATATTTATTAAAACTAAAAATAATAATTACCGTCTCTATAGATCAAGCAATGAATTATATGCGCTAACGAAATGTGAATGGTGAGCAAAGTGCTGTCAGTAAAAATAATTTGTCTGGAGACCGATTCAGAAGGAATAATATACTAAATTTAGTGTGAGTAATAAATGATCTATCGCTATTCGGCTCGCTGGCCATCCCATTCTTTTAATATTTGTCAATACAATATCGCTTAACTGAATATTGAAACAAAGTGTTAGGGTAATTCGATAAAAATTGTCTTAAACATTATTCAGATCGATCGTCATGAATTTTTCGTTTTCTATCTTAGAAAATAAAATACTAGTATGAGAACAAAACAAAGTATATAGTTTGATAAGACTTAGATTAATGGAATACACCAAAAACAGTTTATAGATTATCTTTATTTATATTATTGTATTGACATTTTAAGTGTTCATTTCACTTATGTTCTATACTCTTTTATTTCAATCTGGCCTAACGTCAAAATATAGTAGAACCCAATGTTGATTAACCATAATTATAGACAAACAATAATACTATATATACTATAGATATACTATATATATATATATATGTAATAGTATATATATATATATAAATTATATATATAATATATATATATATATATATATATATATATATATATATATATATATATATTATATAAATATAACTTACACTAATAGGTTAGGATTTACTATATTTTAATACTAATATTATTTAATCATTTTGTGCATTAATATTTTCTATCTTTAACCTTAGAAATGACGAGATACACAGCTCTATGTGTTCAACAAATCGATTAGATATAGAGAGCTTAAAGTCAGTAATGTCTACATTTAGATGAAACAGACAACATCTAAAGAGTGTTACGGACTTCGGGTTACAATGCCAAGTAACGTATATGGCTCGAAAATTGAAAAAAAAGAAAAACATTTCAAAAATAGCTTCTCATTGAGAATCTGTAATCACGAGAGAATTCGTTTTAAATTTTATTTTTTTATTTCTATGCCTACTGAATAAATGAATAAAGTGAAATATACCATCAACCAAAACAAAAATCTAAAAAAACACAAATATAAATAAGACTAGGTCAGACATTTTTATAGAGAAAAAAGTTCCGTCAATGAGTAAAACAAATATAGTATGAATTTTCCCGTGCACCCTGAATAAGAACTACAACTTAGGAGATGGTAATCAAAGATAAGAAGATATATCTATTATTATTCGTTTACTAATTGCGCGCTTCTAAATCACCACCCTATGATATGGTTATTAGTTAATCATTCTATTTATAATACTAGAAGAATTTTTTTTATGAGAGTCCAAATATTTTTTAGTAAGATTTAGTACGCGCAAATCTTAAAATCATAAACATGCGCATAATAACTTATTTATTGAAATTAAAAATTAAAGAGAACTCGAGACCTAGAATCAATACATTAAACTAATGAATTGTTTGATATTATTATTTTTCTAATTTTCTTTCCATTGAATGGTAATATTGTTAATTCTATTTATAATAGAGAAATTTTTTTATATAAATATTTTTATAAGTGACCTCTCATCACTCTCTTATAACCACTTCAAACTCCTAAGATTTTAAAAAAAAAAATTTTAAACCTAACTTAAATCTAATTTACAATTAACCCGTAAAATTTTGTTAACACCTACCTAAATCTAATCTCCCATATAATGATCTAAAGCTAATGTGTTTATATTCTTTTCTAATACATAACGTTTATTATCATTTTTATTTATGGCTAATTTATTAGTCTGCTTAGTATAGACATTGTGTTTATTACTTTATATTGTATTTATTTTTTTGTATATAAATTCGTTTTCAAACAAGACTGCTTTGTAATCTTTTATATTTAAGATTTGTTTTATGATTTGCTTTTTAAATTCCATTTGCTTTCCTAATTTCTTCATTTTAAAATGTTTAAAAAGAATATAATTTTGCTCTTAATCCAAGTAATTATGTGATTGGTTTTCCAACCGTTTCGTCTTTCATTTTTCCTAATACTTTTTTTATTTTTTCTGAATATAAGTTATGATCTTTAGGATAATATGATATGTCAAATAATTGTTCATTTCTATTCATATCTTTATGCATATCATTAGATTCTATAAAACAGCAATGAATCTGTATCTGTAAATAGCAATTTTGCATTTTCATTATATTTATTTTTCCAATAGTAGTGAAAATCTTACATGAGAGTTTTACTTAATTCAAAAATAGACATACCTACATAAATAGGTTTATCAAATCAGTTTTTTCTTTTTCATATCTGATGCTATTAAATTTTCTTTTAAAATTTTAAATATTAAAACATAAATAGGCTTATCAAATCTTAGTTTTGTCTTTTTCAAATGGCATGCTATTAAATTTTCTGAGAATATTTTAAATGATTCAAAGTTTGGTTTATTTACCAATTTTTAAGTTTGTACTCCATTATTAACTTATTAACTAACTGTACATTCACTCTATTTCTAATGCTTCCCATCGTTTTTCTAAACAATGAGTTGTCCATCAGTTAATAAAAATCTTTCTCAAATTCGTTTTTGGTTTCTTTCTTTTAGTTCGTACTTAGTTCAATATATGATTTCATCCAATTGCTCTGTTGTTCTTTTGTTAATTTTAATCCTAAATTAAAACATTGTTTTAAATTTCTATAATGTATGATTATTTTCCTTTGTTATTTAAATTGAGACTAATTTTGAAACTTTATCTAACTCAATATTTTCTTCTGCTATGGGGTAGTCGTTATGTAAATCGTGTAACTCTTTCGGATATTCTAAATCAACTTCTAAAATATATCCTTTTTTATAGACATCACTGATATCTAACACATCTATGTTATCTATGTTCTTCTTCCATTTAGAATTCCCAGTAGGCAAATTATTAGCATCCAAATAGGTGATATAACTTTTCGGATTAGTTTTATTATAACTTTCTTGAATATATGGACTATTTGCTTGACCATATCTATGTGTAATAGTACTGATTCCTCTTCTAACTCCCTTTTCTATCATTTGCAACATATCTGGTTCTTTTAATAAATCTAGTTTTATTTTAGTTTTTTTTAAGAAAAAAATCTCAAGGTAGTCTAAGAGATGTAAAAGTGAACTGGATCTAATTTATGCGTATCTAAACAAGTTGTTCTAAAATTTTCCAACACATCAGATGATAATAATGGTGCATCAGATTTTAAAAATTACATATGATAATCTTTAAATGATTTACAATTAAATTTTCCCCAGATAGTTTGTTTGTTCAGGTTTATAATCTTCATTTGTTACACATTATAAAATTTGATTTTAATAAGTTATTCTTTATAATTAAATTTTGTTTTATCATCCATCCAGTCATATGGATAAACAACTATCTTTCTTAATAATTTAAATTAATTTTCTTGATAATATTTGTATAAGTTCTTCGAATTTTCTTCCTTTAAATTTGATGCTAATTTAGCAAGAGAGGAAGACATAAATCTAAAACTATCGATAAATATAAACTCCATATTAATTTGATTTATTTTATCATCTTTTTCATATTAATATACTTTTATTCACTGCCTGAAACAAATATAGGTTTCAGCTGTTTGAGGAATTGCTTTTAACGGAACTTCAACTAAATCAATATTCTTAATGAATAATTGAACATTGCATTTGGATAACTTATTCATAATTATTGGAATAAATTTTGGATTTCGAATTTTCAAATTACAAGTCCTATAAGCGGGTGTTGTCCTTGATATTTACTCGTTATATGATTATGATCTCTCACTTTGTATTCATATTTTGTAAACGATTTTTTACATACAAAACATTGATCAGCATTTTTGTGTTTTTCTTTCTCTTCATTAGTTAGATTCATTGTTTTTATAATTTTTATTAAATCATATTCGTTTCTTTTCTAAAATTAAATATTCAACAAAGGTTTTAGATGTTTCTTTTCCTTCATTCTTTTCAAGTTTAGAATGTGTATCAACATCAAATTTCGTATAGCAATACCAGGTGTTTGGTGAAGGCGTTTGTAAATTTATCACGTAAGATTCTTTCGGATCTGGTTGAACAGTTTGTATTTTTTTGTAAAGTACTTTTAAAATCTGTATATATCGCAAATGAATGTTTGATTTGTTTATGGTAATTACCAAATTCTACTGGACCTTCAACTAGTTCCATCCCTATTGGTGTATGAACGGTGCAATTTGGTATATGATTCTCTAAAAAATCTTTCTTATAAAAGCTATGCAAGCAAAATCGAGAGGGATAGATTTTATTTTCATGCTCCTTATTTATTAAAGGATTCAATTCTTTATGAGTAGATGGTGAGTATTTTTGTTGTCTGATATTACAAGTAAATCTAAATTCTTATTGGTAGTTTTTTTTAGTGGGGTATTAATGGATATAATATATATTTCTCATCTAATCCAAAAATGCTAACTGGTACTTCATTCTGACTTTCAAATTTGTTAATTTATTTTACTTTAACTGGAAATTCTTTTCCATTTCAATTATATATTTCTGACTCTTGTTTTGCTGTTTTAGAAAGTTTATAATTATGACCTTCACCCAAACAACCAGACCTTGAGATACACCATTTGAAACATTCATTATAATTTTTTTTAACATTAATTAAGCCAAGTTTTGAATTCCTAATATTTGATGGGGTTTCAATATATGATGACGCTCTTAATGTTACATATTTCGCTACTTTTATTTCAAATTCTAACAGTTTATTGACTTTCCTTCCTGGTCCATTTTTTGAAAATTTACCAATTTTTTCTTCAATTTTGTTAATAATTCCAGTTATGATATCTATTATTTGTGTCAAATCGGCTATACTTCTCATAGATCCATTGTTGCACCAGTTTGAAATTATTGAACTTTTTCCATCTGGCAAAGTTTTATAAAATTCAGCGAAGATGGAGAGGCTTAGTTTTAAATTTTTTCAATTTTGACCTTCAATTTTATTGTCAATTATGTTCATCATATTATTAATAAATTATGTTGGATCGATCATCTTTATATTTGCATTACAACAGGCTTTAAAACTATCATTAATTCCTTTACGACAATTTTTATAATCACATTTTATTAAATTTATTTGATAAATTTTACTTTTCTCATGAAGTTTAAGATTTAGAATACTTTTATTACAGACCTTACATAATTATTTCTTTATAACAAAATAATTTGTATTAATAGTCGATTTATATTCTTTGAACGTTTCTTACTTTTTCATGAATTTTTAAATTTTCAATAGTTGTATTACAGATCGCACAATTAGTCAATATCATTATAGAATTTTTTCATTATAAATGGATTTTCAACTTTCAACATCATCAAAACTTCCATTTACTATATAGAACAATTTTTTTTCTCTACAATAAATATTCAAAACACGTTGATGGGTTCCATAGATCATGATGTGTGTGCGTTTCACCCACTCCCCTCGATAAATATTTTCAAATGAATGCAATTTTTATAAACGAATCAGAAATTTATTCTTTAGTATTAAGTTTAAAAGCAAAAGAGTTTAAACATTAGGTAACTCGAGTGGGAGAGAAATCAATTATTGGATTGTATTTGTGGGTTGAACTCTGTGATAAGCCACAGATACCCATTGTGTAGGTCAACTTTTCTTACTATCTGGAAGCACGGTTCTACTAACAACACCTCCTTCATCTTCAATATCTCCATTATAATATAAAATATTATATAAAGTTTTATTTAAAAATATGAATTTTTTTTTTAAATATAAAGATATTAAAAAAGCAATTTCTTCTCATGTTGAAATAGAAGACAAATTAAATTATACTGAAATAAATTACAACTGAGGCGCGTATCACCCCTCATTCACAAAACCTATTCATCTTTATATAATTTCATATTTGAATCCGATTTATATTCTTTAATATTTGATTCAAAATTCCCCGAAGCAAAAATTTTTTAAATTTGGTTAACTTGAGTCAGAGAGAAATTAATTATCGGATTGTCTTCGTAGGTTGACTCCTGTGGCAAGCCACAGAAACCCATTGTGTAGTCAACGTTTCTTACCATCTGGTATCACAGTTCTACTATCAGCATTCTATTTACAATAGAAAAAAAAATAATGTAAAATGAAATTATTTTTTATACTTTAATTTACCTTCAATACCCACATGTTTCTTAAAATATTTCTATTTTTAAAATATATTTCAATAATTTTTTTTAACTAACTTCGTTCCTACTAAATTTAGCTATAAAAATAACAACAGATTCGAAATCCTAATACTCGAAAACATATAAATTCATACCTCATTTATCTTTTTATGTTAAGTAGTGTTGATATTTAACATTTAACTTTAACATATTAATTAAAACATCCGTAGCTTATTTTTTATACAAAATGAAATATTTTTGTAAAATTTTAATTATACTTCTAATTATTTTAATTTAACTAAATTTGAAATATAAGTTTATCTCAGTGAGATCTTCAATTTTGCTATCGTGTAAATTTTCTCTATCTCTAATATTTGCTGTTTCTAAAGTTAATTGCTAAATATCCTTAGATTTTATTTAAAAAAATACAAAATTCAAATTCTCCATGTTCGAAAATCTAGTGATCGATATTTCATTTGTATTTGTACTCTGCATAGAAATAAATATAAAGATTTTAAAAATTTCGAGGAAATTTCTGAAAAAAAAACTTGCTGGAATGTTAACTTGTTAAAAGTAAGGAATTTGAAATTTTAAAAAAAAAAATCTTGTTTATTTATTTAGATAGCGTTAAGTTTAAAAATGTAAGACCGTACGTAAATTTTTTTTTAAGGTACATTAGCGACTTCTGTTTATTTTGCTTAATATAATTTTATTTTCTAATAATCTATTTATAACTATTTTAAATACATTTTTTAGAAGTTAGGGAATATGAGAAGCTGTATTATTGACTCAATGTAAAAGAATATTAATAAAATTAAGAAAAGGCCAACCTTTCTTGCCGCGTTTGGGCCCTTTTTAATTTTTCCAGTTACTTAGAAAAAGACCAAACCAGTCTTTAGGTTGGCCTTTCTTTTCAATTAGTTAGAAAGAATTCTCTCCTTAGAAGTAGTTAGGAAAAGTATCTTTCCAAAATATTATGTAAGTAGTAGGGAAACTGCTGAGTGAGCTAAACGAGCCTGTATCAGACCCTATTTTTAACTGAAAAATTATTCAGTCCCTGAGCGAGCGAAAGGGCTAGGTAACGAGTGAAAATGAGCGGAAGGATCTGCAACATCGTTTTTCCTGCTATTCATATATATATATATATAAGCTATATAATATATATATATATTATATAATATATATATATATATAGATTATATATATATATATATATATATATATAATATTATATATATATATTATATATATATATATCCTCCCTTCAGTTATCCCTATATTTGCATAAGGTGTTTATAACAAGTTTGAAAGTGGGATATTGAAGTAGGTAAGATCATGATGTTATCTGAAAGTAATGACTTCCCCATACCATCCTTCAATACCCTTAGGTGAGGAGTTCACCGCATTAAGAAATACTCACCATAAGGCTTTACAAGAGTGCTATTGACCCCTCTCTGCGACATCTCCTCAGTATAGTCTATCCTTTGATTTTGATCCTCAATCATGGATGGCATTCCTACCCGAGTTTTGCGGGAGTGTACTTCTGTGCTGACCCCGCCCCTCTTTCAAACTATATTTTCTATGCCTCAATACTAACACTTTCCCAGTGTTGGAAGCGGCATATGTCCAACCTATTCCAAAAAAAGGAAGCCGCTTTGATCCTTCTTAACTATTACCCTATAACTTTAATAACACTTTCTATTTAAGATCTTAAACCCTTCTCAAATCTTACCTCTGAGAACAATTGGAATCTCATTTCCTTCTTTCCGATCGCCAGTACGGCTTCAACGCTCGAGATCTACTGGCTATATACTTTTCTATCCCACAGACTTAAATTTCACCCTTAGGAACTACAGGGAGACTTGCGTGGGGGTGCTTGGCATATCCAAAGCATTTGACCGGGTATGGCACTCATCACTGCTCCTCAAGCTCCTTTGGGTTTTCTCCTTCAATTTGCTTACTTATGTTTAGCTTTCTTTCAAATAGCTCAAAATCGTTGTTGATTTGGCGACTTCTTTTTCTTTTTCTTGCAAAAAGTGGTGTCCTCAGGGTTTTGTCTTATCTCTATTTTATTCTACTTTCCATAATGATCTATCTCACCTGTACATCTAACTCGATCCACTCATATGATGATGACTCGACCCTTCATTCTTAAACTCATTTCAAATCTGCTTCCTCTTTTACTTCTAGAATTGCCTCTTCTAATCTTTCAGATTCTATTCTCGCTGATCTGGATAGAATTTGTGGGTGGGGTCGTCTCTACCTTCTGAAATTTAATTCTTAAAAAACCCAACTTCTACAAATCTCCCTCCCTATGACACCTAACTATCCTATCTCTTTCAACGGTTCTCTCGTTTCTCCTGTTGACAATATAGACATCCTTTGCCTTGTCATAACCAAAAAATGTCTTGGAAATCTCACATCACAACGGTTGCTAGGGCAGTCTGAAAGAAACTGGGTGTTCTCTTTAGATTGCGAGACTTGCTTTCCTCTTCTCAGCTACTCCAGCTATACAAGGGTCTCATCCGCTCTTGTATGGAGTAATGCTCTCGTATCTTGGGAGGCTCTGGTTTCACCCGGCTTTTGGATAGGGTTGAGTCAAAGTCCAAAAGGCCAAAAGGCTTAAAATCTGTTCTGTACATTCTTGTTCACTTGACCATCTATCTTTTCGGGGCAATGTTGGTGTTTTATCTCTTTTCTATAGGTACCGCAGCGGCAAGTGCACGAGGGATCTTACCACTCGCGTACCACCACCTTTACGACAATTTCGTAGCACAAGGGGTTCTATGCCAGCACATGAGTTTTGTGTTGATATTACTAACTCCAGACTAGTTCGCTGATGTGCTTCCTTCTTTTCTGTCACCTCATTCTGCGGAGTTCTCTTCATCGTTCTGTGTTTCCTACTCAATTTTAATCTCCCTCACTTTAAAGCCTGCGTCGATGCTCATCTGCGTAATTTGCCGATAGATGAATTTTTGAGGCGTTCAACATCTCCCTTGAATAGGGCTCTGCCCATGATCGTTGGTAACAACTGTAAAAAAATAATACACCATCAAAAAACCCTTCTATTCACTCTTATTATGGAACTTTTTACAATTAGCATCCCTTTCCTTCAGACATTCCTTTGCTGACCCAAGTCGACTT
>JABUQX010039430.1:22500-32447 GCA_015478945.1 Trachelipus rathkii
TATTCATACTTTTTTTCAGCATTATCTCTCTAACATATTAACGTTTATCTTACATTGACACAGTAACATTTTATCAAAAATGTATCATTAACCTGTTCGATTAAATCATACTGACCACGGAATATATGCTAACGTAACAAAGTTTGTTTACATTATCATAGTAATATTTAACAAAAATTTATCGAAACCCTTACCTAAATATCATAACTCCCAACAAATAATAAGCAAACATAACATAAAAAATAACAAAGTTTTATCCAAACATAAAATAAAAATAAGTTCTTTTGAATAAAATATACCATAGTAAAGTGTAATAGTTACGTTATTTAAAGCAGTAATCAGTAAATCAGAAATCAAACCATCCCGTCCCCTCCCCGCCCCCTCTTCACCCTCCTGTCCACTTTTGATCTATTGATCTAATGATCAATTGATTACGAGTATCATTTCGGATAACATAGTACAAAAAGAAGGTTCTTTATATACTAACCAACGAATGTATGTTAACGTAACAATTGTTTTCGCATTATTAAAGTAACATAGCATTACCAGAACTAAGAATATAATGTGCAATGACAAAACCTAACATACTACGTACGAATAAACTACTACATTAACAAAGTTCCATACTTAACAAAAATAAAGTAACTTAGCATGGCGTACCAAAAACGTAACCTATTCACACTTTTTCAAAAGCATATCTCTAACATATCAATGTTAATTTTACATAACACTATTTGATTTGCGTCGCATTTCGAGTATCATTTCGGATAAACATAGCACAAAAATGAGTTTTTTATATACTAACCAGCGAAATATATGCTAACATAACAATGTTTTCACATTAAAAAAGTAATATAGCATCATATGAACTAAGGAATTAATGTACAACGGACCAACCTAACACAACTTAAGCACGAATAAAACTGTTAACATTAACAAATTTCCACACTTTAACACCAGTAAATAACTAAATTGCATGCAAAACGTAACGTATTCATACTTTTTCAAGCCAATCTCTAACATATTAACGTTAATTTTTACATTGACACAGTAATATTTAACAAAATTTGTCATAGCCTTGTCTAATTATCGATACAGACCAACGAATAACTGCTAACATAACAAAGTTTTATCCAAACATAACATAAAAATGAAATATCATAGTAAATTGTAATAGCTTACTGATTTTAAAGCAGTAAATCAGCAAATCAGTAAATCATACCATAAACCCCTCCCCACCCCACCCACCTTTGACCTTTTGATCTATTGATCTATTGATTCATGTTACATTTCGAGTATCATTTCGGATAAAATAGCACAAAAATGAGTTCTCTTTATTATACTTAACCATTCGAATATATGCTAACGTGAACAGAACGTGTTTACTTAAATAGAGGCTAACAAACATAACTGAACTAAGAATATAATCTTTCTATGACAAACCTAACACACCATATGTACGAATAAACTACTAACATTACCAAACTTCCTTACTTAACAACAGTAAAGTACGTAACACTTCGTACAAATGTAACCTATTCACACTTTTTCAAGCATATCTCCTAACATATCCAATGTTAATTTTACATAACATCGTAATATTTAACAAAAATTCATCATAACCTTGTCTAAATATCATAATCCCTTCCGAAAAATTGCAAACATAAGAAAGTTTTAACTAAACAAGAAATAAGAAAATTTTATCGTGACATAACATAAAAATAAGTTCTTTGAATAATAATATTATAGTAATAGCGTAATTAGTTACTGATTTAAAGCAGTAAATCAGTAAATCAGTAAATCAAACCACCCTTCCCTCCAGTCCCCTATCCACCCACCCACCTATGATCTATTGATTCAAATCATATTTCGCCTATCATTTTGGATAAACATAACAAAAATAAGTTCTTTATATACCGACCTACGAATATATGCCTTCACGCAACAAAGTTGTGTATACCTAACTAAACATATCATAACCTGAACTAGAATATAATGTGTAAAATTGCAAACCTAACATACCTCGCGTATGAATAATCCGCTAACATCTTGAAAATTCCCTTCTTTATCAAGGTTAAGTAGCTAACAGGTCATTACAATACTCGATATGTTTTCACTTTTCCCGCATATCGGCAACAGGTACACCCGTATTATCTAACAAAATCCCTTAACAAACTGGCCAATCTATCAAAGATACAAGCATCTTGAACTATGAATTGACACTATCTTCATCAAAGTGTCACTTGTTTCTAGTATAACATCATTTGAACTAGAAATAAACGTAGACAGTAGCAAAATTCTCGGGCAAACCTACCATTACTCTACAAAAACTTATTACCTCCGAAGGAGGGGTAAGACCTCAGCCCGAAGGGCTGAGGCCTAAAACCCGGCTTACACCCCTTCGGGGTGATCCAAATCAGGATTCACGCACCATTTCAAGGGGCACATCCCCTTGGGTTTTCTCTCGGGAGGTGATGTGTTGCTTTATATACTCTTGGTTAATGAAAACTGTTTATTCTAAGTTAAGTACGTTATGTGTAAATATTCTATGCAGTGTGAAATTTAACACTGATCGTGTAGAGAAAGTGATGATTTTTAGATGATTACTTTGTTAACTGCGATAAGTGTTAGAAACTGAGCCTAGGTTAAGTTTTTGTTGATTAATGTTAGGTTTCCGAGAATTTTGCTTAATGTCTACGTTTATTCATAGTTCAAATGATTGTTATACTCAAACCGAGTGACACTTTGATGAAGATAGTGTCAATTCATAGTTTCAAGATTGCTGGTATCTTTGATAGATTGGTCACTTTGTTTAAGGGATTTTGTTTTAAGATAATACGGGTTCAAACCTTGCGATATGCGGGAAAGTGGGAAGCATATCGAGTATGTATGACCTGTTAGCTACTTTACCTTTGATAAGTAGGAATTTTCAAGAATGTTAGCGGATTATTCATACGCGAGTATGTTAGGTTTGCATTTTGTACATTATATCTTTAGTTCAGGTATGATATGTTAGCTTATTGATGCTTAAACTTTGTTGCGTAAGCATATATTCGGGGGTCGTATTATACAAAGAACTTATTTTACGTTATGTTTACACAAAAAAAATGCTAGTCGAATATGATTTGAATCAATAAGTTCAATAGATCTCAGGCGGGGGGGGGTTAGGGGACTGCAGGGATGGGTGGTTTGATTTACTGATTTACTGATATACTGCTTTAAAATCAGTAAACGTTTACGCTTTACTGAGATATTTTATTCAAAGAAACTAATTTTATTTAACCAAAATTAAAATTTTCTTATTTTTTTACGTTATATGTTTGGTTAAAACTTTATGTTTCCAATTATTCGTTGGGATTGATGATATTAGGTAAAGTTATGATAATTTTTTTTGTGTTAAATATTCGAGTTAATGTAAAATTAACATTGATATGTTTAGAGATATGCCTTGAAAAAAGTGTGAATAGGTTACATTTGTACGAAGTGTTAGGTACTTTACTGTTGTTAGTGCGGAAGTTTGTTAATGTTGTAGTTTATTCGTACGTATTTGGTGTGTTAGATTTTCGTTGAAATTGATATTTCTAGTTCAGGTTTGTTTATGTTAGGCTTATTAATGTAAAAACGTTGTTACGTGTAGCATATATTCGATGGTTGAGTATATTAAAGAACTTGTTTTTGTTGTTATGTTTATTCCGAAATGTTACTCGGAAATGTGACATTGAATCAATAGATCAATAGATCAAAAGGTCATGGTGGGAGGGGTGGGGATGGTATGATTTACTGATTTGCTGATTTACTGGTTTAACTCATAAAGCTATTACATATTTATTATGATATTTTATTCAAGAACTTATTTTTATTTATTATTTGGATAAACTTTTGTATGTTATGCGTATTCGTTGTCTGCTATGATTTAATTAGACAAGGCTATTGATAAATTTTTGTTAAGATATTACTGTGTTAATGTAAAGTTAACGTTAATATGTTAGAGATATGCTTGGAAAAAGTATAAATAGGTTACGTTTATATGTTAGAGATATGCTTGGAAAAAGTGATAAATATGTTACATTTTGTATGCAATGTTAGTTTGACTTTACTGGTGTTAAGTGTGGAACTTTGTTAAAATTAACATTTTATTCGTGCGTAAGTTGTGTCTAGGTTTGTCGTTGTACATTATTTTCTTAGTTCATATGATGCCATGTTAGCTTTATAATGTGAAAACATTGTTATTTTAGCATATATTCGTTGGTTAATATAAAAAGAACTCATTTTTGGGCTATTTTATCCGAGATGATACTCGAAATGCGACGCAAATCAATAGCGTTAATGTAAAATTAACATTTTATGTTAGGAATATGCTTGAAAAAGTGTGAATAGGTTAGTTTGTACGCTATGCTAGGTACTTTACTGTTGTTAAGTATGCAACTTTGTTAATGTTAGTATTTATTCGGGTCGTAAGAGTTATGTTTTGTCATTGTACATATATTCTTAGTTCTGTAATGCTATGTTAGCTTTATTCATGCGAAAACTACTTTAAGTTAGCATATATTCGTTAATTGGTATATAAAGACTTATTTTTGTACTATCTTTATCCGAAATGATACTCGATATGTGACCTGAATCATTAGAACGAAAGATCAAAAGGTCATGGATTGGGTGGATAGGTGAGGGGCGGGGAGGGGACTGGATGCGTTTGATTTACTGATTTACTGATTTACTGCTTTAAATGGTTAAAATATTACACTTTACTATGATTATTTTATTCAAAGAATTATTTTTATGCTAATGTTTGGAATAAAACTTTGTTATTTTTATGTTTAGTTTGGATAAAACTTTGTTATGTGCGCAAGTATTGGGGATATGATATTTAGGTAAGGTTATGATAAATTTTTGTTAAATATTACTATAATATGTTAAAAAAAACTTGAAGCGTTGGCATATATTTCGTTAGGTCTGGTATTGATAATCCGGGACAGGTTTTGATACATTTTTGATAAAATGTTACTGTGCCAATGTAAGATTAACTATAAATGTAGAAGATATGCTTGAAAAAAAGTATGAAAAGGTTACCGTTTTCCATGCAATGTTAGTTACTTTACTGGTGTTAAGTGTGGAACTTTGTTAATGTATACAGTTTTATTCGTGTGTAAGTGTGTTAGGTTTGTCTTGTTACATTATTTTCTTAGTTCATGTTACGGCGTATGTTAGCTTTATTGATGTGGTTAAACTTTATAACGTTAAAGTATTTTCGTTTGTTCAGTTGATAATACCATTTGTGATAAATTTTGTTAAAATTACCATGTTAAATAAATTAACATTGTTATGTTAGAGATATGCGGACAAAGTGTAAATAGGTTACGTCTTTGAATGCTATGTTAGTTACTTTACTGTTGTTTTAAGTGGTGGAACTTTGTAACGTTTAACAGTTTTTCATGTTAAGGTTGTGTCAGGTTTGTCACGTTGTGCATTTATATTTTCATAGTTCAGATTGATGCTAAGAAAGCTTATTAATGTGAAAAACTTTGTTACGTAAGCATATATTCGTTGATCAGTGTATAAAGAATTTGTTTTTATGTTATGTTTATCCAAAATGATACTCGAAATGTGACTTGAATCAGTAGATCAATAGATCAATAGGTCAATAGATTAATAGATCAATAGATCAATAGATCAATAGATCAATAGATCAATAGATCAATAGATCGTGATGAATGTTTACAGTGTGGTATGGGCTGTGGTTTGATTTACTGATGTACTGATTTAGGGTATGTAAAACATTACAATTTTACTAAAAATATGACCTGAATCTATAGATCAATAGATCAATAGATCAATAGATCAATAGATCAATAGATCGTGGATGATGTGGACAGTTTGATTTACTGATTTACTGATTTAGGGTATGTAAAACATTAAAATTTTACTAAAAATATGACTTGAATCAATAGATCAATAGATCAATAGATCAATGATCAATAGATCATGGTTGCGCAGGAGTGTAGGTTGGTGTTTGATTACTGATTTACAACTGATTTATGGTATGTAAAACATTACAATTTTACTAAAAATATGACTTGAATCAATAGATCACTATATCACGGATGGACAGTAAAGTGGTTAGATGGTGGTTAGATTTACTGATTTAATGTTTTAGGGTATGTAAAACGCTACATTTTTAGTAAAAAATATGACATGAATCAATAGATCAATAGATCAATAGATCAATAGATCACAGAAGGGGTGAGGGGGGTAGTTTGATTTACTGATTTATTGATTTACTGCTTTAAGGTATGTAAAACGCTACATTTTTAGTACAAAATATGACATGAATCAATAAATCAATAGATCAATAGATCAATAGATCACAGAAGGGGTGAGGTGGGTTGTTTGATTTACTGATTTACTAATTACTGTTTTAGGGTATGTAAAAACGTAAATTTGTAAGTCATAAACATAAAAAGAATAAGAAATTTTATTTATTTATTTATCTATTTATTTGTTTATTTATTTTTTTTTCTTGATGGTTCTGAAACCATTATTTTCGAAATCTACGGACCCAATAACATATATAAAGACACCAACATTATTGTTATACGAATGTTTATTAACTCGGCACCGCACAGGCACCAGCACCGATACCAGATTGGCCAACACTCAGATTCCGATACTAACTCTTTCTAGAAATTTAACTCGTGAATCCTCTCTTCTAAATTCAGACTTCTAGCGAACATTTCGCTTTTTTAAGGGGGGTGGGGTTCCCCTTCGGGGGACCCACGGAGACATAACCTCGTCAACGACGAGGTTGCGTCACTATATAATCCCCCTCCAAATTTTAACCCGAAATGATAACTCTAACCCATGTAGATATATAACGGACTCAGAGACTGAGACTGAGTCGGAGCCGGAGCCGGAGCCGGCAGAAAGTTTACCTTAGATTGCCGTCAGTTGGCGTTAGGGGATTCATAAACGATTCCTTCGAGGGAACGCGATTATTTTTTTAATTTGGGGTTTTTCGGGGCAACGGAGTAGGAGTCGGAACCTAGGTCGGAGTCGGAGCCTGAGTCGGAGCCTGAGTCGGAGCCGGAGCTGGAGCCGGAGCCGAAGTGCGCAAAAAAACGATCTCTTACAGGAAGCGTTTTTCGACTCGAGTCGATTCCCTTCGGGACATTCTTCAGTAATAATAATAATAATAATTAATAATAATAATAATTAATAATAATTAATAATTAATAATAATGAAATTAAATAATAATAAATAAATAATTAATAATAATAATAATGTGTGTGTGTCAGCCCGCGCTCATCGAACACCTGCTTCGATTGGACACCGTTAGGCCTAATTCTTCGGTCAGAATTGGACCCGGCAAAAGGGCGTAAACGACATATATATTGCACCTTCGGTCTCGGGACTAGGTACCCCCTATAACATCTTAGAGATTTGAAAATTCACCGTAACGGCTTAAACCTCAATAGATTTATATACAAGTTTTAAAACAATACCTCTAATAGTTTTCGAGAAATCGCTGGTCACTGTCAAATGGCTGCATAACTACTATATATATATATATATATATATTATATATATATATATATATATATATATATATATATATATATATATATATATATATATATATATTATATAGTATATATATATTATTATTTACAGTTATCACCACCACCTCACGGGAGAACGGCAGAGCCCATATCAGGAGGGTGTTGCATGCAAAATTCATCCGTTAGCGCAAATTACGCAGATGAGCACAGATGCAGGCTTTAAAGTGAGGAGATTAGTTCAGCAGGAAACACAGAAGATGGGAAGAAGAAATTCCACAGAACAGAGGTGGAAGGAAAGAAGAAAGCACCGCGCAGCGAAACTAGCCTGGAGTTCACCACTATCTACAGGAAACTCGTGCACAGGACACAGCACCCCCTTGTGCCAGCAGGGCATCGTTAAGGTGGTAGTTGCGTGAGCGGTAGTTCCCTCGAACAACCTGCCAATGCATACCTATAGAAAAGAGATAAAGTACCACATCGCCGCCGCAAAGATAGAGGTTCAAGGGAACTGGAAAGTACAGAACAGTTTATAAAGCCTTTTGGCCTTGACCCGACCCTGTCCAAAAGCCTGGTGAAACCAGAGCCCCCCCGCCCAGCTATGAGAACAGTACTCCATGCAAGGGCGGATTGAGACCCTTGGTATAGCTGGAGTAACTGAGAAGAGGAAAAAAAAAATCTCGCAGTCTTAACAGAACTCTCAGGTTTCTTGAGGCCACACTAGCAAACCGTTTGTGGCATGTGAGGGTTTCCAAACTTGTTTTTGTTTTATTGTTAAGGGCCAAGGATGTATTATTTGTCAACAGGAGAGACGGAGAACCGTCGAAAGAGATAGGAAAGTTAGAAAGGTGTTTTAGAGAGGAGATTTGTAGAAGTTGAGTTTTTTTAAAAGAATTGGATTTTCACAAGGTTGAGGACACCCCAATCGGAAATTCTCATCCAGATCAGAGGAAAAGAATCGGAATAGATTGACGAAGAGGCAATTTCTAGAAGTAAAGAGGAGCAGATGAAATTAATGAAGAACAAGGGTTCGATTCATGGCATATTAGTAGATAAGTATTGATGTGCAGGTGGGAAGATCATTAATGAAAAGTAGGAATAAAGTAGGAGATAAGACAGAACCCTGAGGAACATCACTATTGTATATATATATATATATATATATATATATATAATATATAATATATATATATATATTATATATATATATTATATATATATATATATATATATATATATATATATATATATATATATATATATATATATATATATATTCGACAGAGAAATATATAAAAAAAAACTATATAATATTATATATATATATTATATATATATATATATATACTATACTATAATATATATATATATATATATATATATATATATATAATATATATATTATATATATATATATATATTTATATATATATATATATATATATATATATATATATATATATATATATATATATATTCTATACTATAAATATATATAAATATTAATAATATAATATTATATATATATATATATATATATATGTTATATATATATATATATATATATATATATATATATATATATATTATATATATATATATATAATATATATATAACCTATATAATACTACTAACCTAAATACCAAAATTATATGATATATATTATAGTGAGTATATATTATACCGTCGAGCAGGGTAAATTTCCAAAAATAAGGGTTAAATTTTGAGGTTTTAGTAAGTATACCTCAAAAACTATTAGAGATACTATTTTATTGTATACGCTGCTACAAGATATAGTTATTTGTGAACAATTTGGTGAAAAAAAAGTAATAAAAATTAAAATAAAAATATTTTTATAAAATAAAAATAGTTTTGCGGATCCCAAAAATTTTGGGGGGAAAAATGAAACAAAAAATATATTTTAAAAAAATGCATGAAAATTATATAAAGCTACAATTAGGCGAACTATGACATCTTCAATATTATTAATTAAATATAGTATTCCTCTTAGACATCTTTGTGTCATATAAGATGACTCATCAAGGAGAGTAGTCTAATTTTTCATTCTTACATTCTATGTTAATAATATCTGGCCATCATTGTTGGTGATGATGTCAGCCCCCTTAAAAGTGTTAAAGCTTCTTTGGGTTTGTTAGATGGCCGCAATTCCTTTCAAAATTGGCATACTTATTGTGGTACTGTTCACCTTATTGTAGACATGGTTATGTGTGGCTGCACCCCAGATAAGGGGTGCTGCCAACCCCTGCATTGTTGTTTTCCTGGTTTATATGGAATATATTGTTTAAGTTTATGGTGTTGAGGCTGAAGGTAACATATTTATGGACGATCCTTTATATGCTAATTTGAAGATTAAAGTAATCTCTCTCTTTTT
>JABUQX010039431.1:0-5000 GCA_015478945.1 Trachelipus rathkii
TTTAGTCTGATTTACGTGTATGCGGGCAGTTTAATGAGGTGGTAAACCAATTTAGTCGAGATAGGAAGCGGCACCGTGGATGGCGGTGCGAGCGTCTGTGGTGCTCTTATTCTGGTTGCAATGATGGTACGCAACGCAAAGTTCGTGTGAGATTGCGGTGCAAAATACATAATTGTAGCTTGAGCATCTTGTACTGTCGGATGATTCGTCGTTTTTAGATTATATAAGAGAAATGCCTCGGGTAGTCTGAGACTTAAGGTAGCAATGGCGGAAACTTACTAGAGGGGTGGCTCTCGCACCTGCGACCGGATTACTAAATAATTTTGTTATCGAGGAAGTGGTGCTGATGTGCTTTAGTCGTAGAGTTGGAGCGCGGTATGTGACGCGGCGACAAAAATAATTTTTGAGGTATCGTGATGTTGAGCTACACTAGTGTTTTGCGAATGCACTGCTGAGCAGTGACAACTCGTAATTGTCGTAGCGTTGGGGTCGATGGCGGGAAGGTACGTGTGTGTCGGGTGCGCCCAAGAATTCGTGTGTGTGTGCGCGCAGGTCTGCTTCCCCAAAACAGATGTCATTAGAAATATTACTATGGCTTAGTAAGTATACTATAGTATATTTATTAGTGCTTATCACAACTACATCTATATATATAGTATGTTATGTTATAATTTACCTCACGGTATCGATCTGTTAGTCTTAATATTTAGTAGTATATTATACGTACGTATATATATATAAATAATATTTATCGTTATATAATGATATAGCGGATAAATACTGATATTCTATATATAGGACGATAATAAAATGTAATTGGTATATAGTATAATATATTATTATAATGTACTAATTGCATATTTGAAGGAATTTCTTTCAATCCTCAGTACAGTGAAAGTGAATGACTGTGTATATATGACTCGTGAGAGAGTGACTGGATTCTAGTAATAGATAGGCGGAATGTTTGCGAATTAATGAAATATGAACAAAGAAAGAGAAGGTTATTCGTTGTACCTGTAACCATTGTTAACGAGAGAGAGTAATGAAGAAGTGGTTGAGGGAGTACGATTCGCACGCAGTAGAATGTATTGTGCAACCGCTACGCTGGTGAAAGCGCTGCTCCACTGTAATCTACTAAAAGGTTGCTTGAATCGCTGATAAGCAACGTACCCGTTTTGTCAATGGAAAATCGTGCTAAATCTGTGCTTATCAGGAAAACCTAAATCCTGAAAAGTACTAATCTATCTGTATTCTGTAACTTCATAACACGCCTTGTGTCCGCGTAACACTTCAACGTGTTGGCAACTACACATTAGCCAAGCACAAACCACTGTCTATTCTACTTCAATCAACACTACAGTGTTTTTTCCTCTACAAGTGCAGGGTTCATCAGTACGAACCATAAAACCGTTTCGATAAACTCTAACCGATGTGCTCCCCATGCGCCGAATCATGATCCCCGGTCATATGTTTTCTTTAGTAGGTTGATATTCGAGTGCGCCTTATCCTTTTTTCAAGGGATGCATGCGACGAAGAGATGTTTCAATTTGTTGGCTGTAGAATAACTTCCGATTTGATCGATACTTTCAAGAGAGCTGTACGTGTCCTCTGTAGCATAAATCTTTGCTAGGATCAGATAGTCTCTTTAGGAGAGTAGAGACTATTAATATGCCAGAGCTGACTTCTCGAGATCTAGTGTGTCCTGGGTGAGAGATATTAACTTTAGAAGTGGAAATCTATTGCGCCGTGGAGGATAGACGAGGTGTCCCTCTTTATAGGATATGGTCTGAATATGTGCTCAGATTCTGACGGTGAGCAGATATTCGGTCATAATTAAAGCTGAATATCTCGGTAATGTGCCTCCAACATTTCATAAGTGTTGAAAGTGTAATGCCTTACTTTGAGGCAATAAGCACCGTAAAACACACCAAGTGGGTATGTTTCTTTAAGGCTGTTATGTTCTGTTTATGAGAAAAGACAACTGTACAGTTATTATTTCTATTCTCTACTTTTTAACTGCAGGAGACGAAATGTGACAGGTGAGAATTGGTTCTCTTCAGATCCAATATCACTCGATTAGGGTAGATCATATAAGATCATTATATATATAATTTATCTGAGTTTATAGAGGTAGTATTTATAATAATATAATATTTGATACCTATCATAATATGATCTGATATTAGTACTATTTTACTAAGTATAATTATATATACCATATAATATATAGTGTACCTGAGTTATTATTAGTTATATGAGTATATATTATGTAGACATGTTTATCCTAATCGTTAATTTTTATATAGTTACTATTATCGCTCATATATATAATATATATATAGATATATTACTACGAAGCTATTACTATATACATTAGCTGATGCGCAGCGATCCTTGTTTGGCTCAGCCGATGGCGATTCGAGTGACGATTAATTCATTTAGCTTTCAAAGTGCAACAGATTTCCGATTCTCTGATTCCGATTCACGATTGTAACGAATACGGACAACTTGCCTCTAATATAGTATAATTGGTCAGATATAATAGTCTTAAAATTTAATTAAAATAAATTCTTAATAGAAGATATATAATAATATCATATATATAAATATCTCAATTGTATATATAGATATATATATATATACTATATATATGCTAGATTTTGCTAAATCAACTAAGTTTTAGATATTTTAAACTATAATTAATGTATAGAATATCCGACATCCTTCATATTTTATCTATGCTATAGAAATAATTGTGTTAAGTCACTTTTACTTTATGTAACTTCTTTGTGACTTAATTTAAACAAATGTATGCTTTTTGAATTAAACTGCTTCAATGTTTTTAGTTTTATAACGTTAGATTATTTCATTTATTTGCTAAATATGTAAGAATCTTGACGCAAAAATTAATCATTATTGTATTTGTAGTGAAAAATGACTGCTTTATTTTGTACTGTTCCAAAATTCATTATACAATTTTTCGTTTCTGAATGCATCCGATTTTTTTAGGACAATAAATTGACCTCCAATTCTGAAGAGTCTCACTTTCCACTGAAAAAGGGGGGAGAGGCTGGTAAATTATTAATCGATGACAGGACACCCCTTACAAAAAAATGCCTCGAGGTACCTTTATCGATGACTCACCATTGTAGGGCACTGATCTGGCAAATTTCTTAGATTATAAGATCGTTGTCAAATATTTTCTATATTGGCTGATTTCTCTTTTATAACAGCGTTCAATTTTATTTTTCATATAATACGTTGTCTTTTTCGTAGGATAAGAGCTTTTCTTTGCTTTGCGTTGTAAAGTCTTTTTCTCTATTAAATAACGAAAAAAAGAGCTTAATCAAAACTGAATTGAAAACTATTGATGTTTATAGTATCACTTTCTTCGGCTCCTATATTATGTTAGATGGCCTATGAGCAGAGAGTCTGACGAGATTGGTATGTACAAGGAAGTATCGACACGGTTTCCGCTTTCATTTATACAACATAAGGTCTATCGCAAACAATCCGATTGCTTAAAAGAATATTTCAGAACGCACTATTTTATTATTGCTTATTATTCATTTACCTGCATTGGGAATGTGTTTTAAGTGCGTGGATCAAGATTAGGTAGCAAGCACAAGATTCCTTATTCAGTGAAAGTAAATGCCTGATCTATTTCCACTGATGTATTTCCGTGCTTAGGATACTGTGAGGGACTCAAGTTCCGTAATCAAATTACTCGTTTCTGACTCTTTCAAAAAAAAGCTGCGAAATCAGTTCATATTTGGAATTTAATGCCCGGTTATTAGACTCACTGATGTCCTTCGTGGCTCAATAAATTTATAGCAACTCAACAATATCTTGAAGGTATTATTTTGCAATTTTTCAAGAACTTTCCGTTGTTTCTATGCCTGGCATGGTTTTGAATGATCTGCAATAAATCTGAATCGAATAGAGCGTCTTTTTTGGGTTCTATAAGAGTTTTTGAAAGCATCATATACTGGCTATTACATCTGGTTTGTGCATCCTGAATAAATCTGTGCTGTGGTAAATTAAAATCTAGTTTTGATATCTTCATACTGTGGCAATAGCTTGAGGCGAGTTATTAAAATAACCCATACTCGATTTTGGTTTTAGCATTATGGTGAAACACACTCGTTACTTGTTTCTCACAGCTCTTTCTGTTCAAATGGGGATGGGCAATACAATGAAATTAGTGTTTCAAATGATGCTAAAAAGCAAAGGGTGAGAGCCTCCTGGGAGTCCTCTTAGTGTAACTCCTGCAGGTCCAGTATTAGGTGCGTTATCCTCCTGTACTGTATAAGATGACAATTTTATTGCAGGAAATATTGAGATTCTCCATAACATTTCTGAAGACAAGTACTATATCATTTAAAGATAGGCTGTGTGAGATACGTGAAAGGTGAAACTCGAAGGATAGTACATTTATATTCAATAGTTCCAATTATTACAAGCCTACAAAGGTTAAATATTTTCACTGCTCACTCGAGTTCACGGGTATATCATTATCAAACATATTACTAACCGTGACTAACGAAACTATTGCCAAATTTTCTGCCTCAACCATTAGACTGTATGAAAATCCCTAACAGATATATTATGGCTCTACGTATGATGGCCGCTCAATCCAGTTTCCTTTAATTAAAATTAAGAAGACTGAAATTAAAAATCAATATGGCAAGGCTTCGAAAAATTGTCTTTGAAATATCATAAGAGTCGAATAAAAATTATTTCGATTGGTATACCGAAAGAATCGGTCAAAAGGAATCGGTAAATTTGCCGCGTATTGCCGATTCCGATTCTCTGAAGAGCGGCCGAATTCTTTCGATTCGCGATGGCCGATTCGCCGATATCGCTCCATTCACTAATATAGTATATATATATATAATATATATATATTATTATATATATATTATATATATATATATATATATATTATATATATAATATATATTATGTATCATATATATAATATTATATATATTATATAT
>JABUQX010039431.1:10000-24852 GCA_015478945.1 Trachelipus rathkii
ATTCGAGCTTATGTTAGCTACGAATTGCAGGTTACTAAGCACTTATGCATACGTTATCAATCATGGTGCAAACTATCTCAACACTAGGAAAAGTTCTTCTCAGATAAGATAAGTAGGGTATCAATATACTCATAGAGTAACCAAAGATATCAAAAGTATCTTTCTTTTTAGCTTATCCTTCGTTATACTACTTTAGGTGATTATACTATAGTATGTATAATATATATAGCGATAATATATACTATAATATATAGAAAATATATTACATTATAATCTTATATATATCTGAGGCATAGGGGATTGATAATTGTCAGTTGTGAGATGGTCACAATCTAACTCAAAGAAAACCTTTTGCGATCTTTTATTGTGTCTGACGTCCGCCAAGCCACTTTATGGATTTCAATCGCGGGATCTTGTAACTGAGAGGAGCAGTCTGAAAATTCTCAACGCGCGCACGTCATTTACAAGTGCATATATTTGTATATTGCGCGCCTTGGTGGACAAGGCAAAAGAGCAGTTTCTTAAGGTGTTGTTGACTTAAAATTCCTATTTCCCGGAGCCCGAATGCCATATATAGCTTACCAAATATGGTATGCATTCGAAATAAGTAAGTAATTGTGAGGCACAGCTACGCGATATAACCTCCCGTCCCCGCCCTCTTAGAGAGACACCTAACGTTAAGATTGAACACTCCTCAAAATATCAGACCATGAGCCGTCCTCACCTCTGTATTCAGAAACTGAGAGCTTAATTAGCTCGAGGTTGAGGAAGAGGCATAGGAGTCTGTGCAAGTAACAATGACAAGTGCGCTGCGACAGGAGCTGGGTGACTTGGGTCGAGACTCTCATCTGATACCAGGCGTATATTTAATAGGTAAACAACTCTTCAATTATTTTCATGCTATGTTTGGATTTTCCGTACATTAGTATTGTTGGAAGGCGCACTGAGAGAATGGGAGATGAAATTCACTTTATCAGAATATTTTGGTGGGGATTACCTTTTTTCCAGACAGCTATGACACATATTGCAAAGAATGACTCTTTTAGTCCCCCAACGGAGCGTAAACCGGTTTCACTCGTTATGAACAAGTAATAACGATGGGTTATAATATAGAAGAATCTGGTTCACTAGAATTCCTACGTCATCGCACCTGGTTCAAACATTAATATGGGACTATGAATATTGAGATGTTGAGGGAAATACGGTTGTTGAAGAGGCACGTGCATTGATTAGATTTCTATATTTTGAAACACACAAATCGTGTTGCAGTTCCAGTGGTCATCGTCTCTTTTCAAACGTCTCTTGAACGCGTGTAGGTGACAATCAACTACAGTGAAACTGTTAGGACTATCTACGCCATAAAGCAACTCGAGATATTAGTAAGTTGATAGAAGCCTTGATCAGGAGTAAGAAATTAAGGGAAGAAAGAGTAATATTCTTCTCTAGGTGAATAGGGTTCTTAAACTGAAACAAACTTAGAAGAGATGAAGGCACATCCATGCGGGATAGTAAAGACATAGGTCATACCGAAGTGCCTAAGTACTATTCACCACTTTTCGAATCTCACAGGGTTTCTTCGTCAAGATTCGGTAATCGAAGCTCCGTCTGATGTCTTTTTTTTCTTCGCCAATAAGAATCTAGCTATCCTGGTGAACACTGGGATACCTAACGTACTAATAGGTGGACAGTATAAAGCGTTCTAAAACAGACTTGTATTTCGATACGATATTCGCAATTGCAGCCTCCGATTAGAATCAAGTCATCAATGGTAAGGAAGCTATTATCTCAACAGGATTAGATTGGGATACCTCGTAAACAAGATTGTATGCATTTGCCAAGGCGTCTGGATGACGGAAACAAAATCGAACTGAACTTAAGGATTACTTGAGACTAAGAGGGCATACAAGGACTCAAGCTCGTCGACAGCGGCGCGAAAAACTGTGGCCGCAGCCAGGTAATGACCTAAATGGTCTAAAAGATCGTGTCTGACTCTTTAAGTAAGTGTATATTTTCGTTACCCGTAATTCACAAAGGAAATAATTATTTTGGGCGTTATACACACATGACTCGAACTTAAATGATCTGTTTTAAAATGAGGAGGTGGGGTAGGGCAAAAGATATGAGTTTTGTAGGAAAAAAAGAAATTAAAGTGTAAGATAAAGAATAATAAAAAAAACAAAGAAAAAAAATAAATAAATTAAAAATAAAAATCAAAAAATAAATATGGGGAATAGCAGCAAATAGGAATTATTAAAATAAAAAAAAAGATAAAAGAAAAAGACAAATAACAAAAAGAAAAAAAGAAACAGAAATAAAAGAAAAAAACAAATATTAATAAATAATATAAAAAGAAAAATTTTCTCCTATCATTAGATAAAACTTTTAGGGATTGAGTGATAATCATTTCGTAGGGATAGCATCAGATTGGAATAGTCCAAAAGAATAAGGTTAGAAAGTTTGGTAATGTTTTAGTTTCCTAGAGGAATGAACTGTATGGCAAGTTTAGTGTTTCCTTTGTTACGATTTTCACAAGTACAAAAAAAGGGTAAAGAAGATGGGAGAAAAGAATAAAAAGTTGGGAGTTTTGTGATCTTTGGTTTTTTTCTTTTGGCAAAAGTTGGAGTGGAATTTATCCACCCAATGGTGGAATTGGTGTAATATTTCTGTGAACTGTCTGTTCATAGATGTAAGGATTTATTCATCAATAGCCCTACGATATATATCACTGCCCATCCCTGGTTTTAAGTTATTTATACTTGGGTGGGGGCAGGGCACAGGGCGGGGCCGCAGGTCGCGCGGCGGTGCTGGTTGCAGAAGCAGGCACCCCAATCATTCTGCCCAGGAGTCATGGGTTGCGCCGGAAAAGCATGAGAGCTGCACCAACCCGACAATAATCACACGGGAGGGGATACATGATTTATCGTTACTAGGCGAGATTTTGGAGGTATAGGTAGAGTAACGCAGATTGATTTTTCTCGAATCTGGAACAGAGGAATGAATGACACACCAACGCTAGCGACTAGACAGTGGATGATGGGGAATAATTAATTGACTAGGTACTTTATACGCCGTTAGAACAGTGCAGGAGCTTGACGTGAATAAGAAGAGGATACTTTGCGTTTGTCTAACTTTTTATAAACTACTTGAACTTTCTATTAATTTTTGTAAGCTATCCCTAAAATTTATTAAAGTACGAGTATTCGCTTTCATTGTTCCTTTAATTCAGTAATCAATAAGTTTGAGGTAAGATAATTACTTAGATGTTGACTCTCTCTTTCGAAGTATAGTTTGCACCTTTTCCTGTAGCCTGTACCAAAAAAGAATGTTGAGGACTCTCCAACCTAAAATCAAAAAGCGGCTCGCCTCTTTCTTGATCGTGCAGAGATCCAAGGCAATTCACTTACTTCGTTTAATTTCTGGGCTAACACTTTTACTCGGATGGTCATTAGCTTGAATTCCCATTGGTGCGCCCTTTGATGTGTTGAAACATTTAGAAATGTGGTTTCGAACGATGGTAGAAATGATTCTTTGACGTTGGTTACCAGTTTAGTCGTCTTGATGATAGTTTCTTTAATATCTGGAGGACATTCTAAGGACGATAACTAGATCGGAGTGATCCTTCTATGAAGTCTGACTCTCCTGTTAATCGATATAGAACTAATCCGGGGTAGAATCTTCGTTTCTTTTCTTTTTTGCATTTATGAGGTTGCTTATGGCATGTTGTACAATATCGAGTAGCAACAATAGCTGGTATTCCGAAATTTCATTTCTGAAGATATTTATACTTTATAGCTTTTCTTGTTTTAAATTTTTAAGGTCGCCTATAGTTTAAATTAATTTTTAAGAATTATATTGGATTAGTTGAAGCATTTGCGTTTATTAAAACTACTCTCTAAATTAACTGTTCTTATTAAATCGAGATATTAGCTAGAATACAAATCTAAATGTAAGAGTCTTTAAACTTGACTTGGCTACTATTTAGTACTTATTCCTACTCTACTAATTTAGTTTTTATTAGTTGCTTAATTGATAATTTATTTACTTACTTATTTACTTACTTATTTTTATTTTTTCTTAATAGAAAAATTTTTTTTAGTTTTTTCTATTTTGTTTTTTAATTTTTTTGGCGGGTGTTTTAATGCTTAATCTCTGCAATCTGGAGTGAAACATAGTTTCTTAAAAGGTTTTCTTTTATATATAATAAATGAAAAGTAAAAACTAGTATTGAAGTACATCTATTCTAAAGATCTATTGAAATACTAACATCTAAATTCGAAGATTAGAGTTATTAACGAATATTGTTTTAATCCCGACTCATTTTCCTAGAAAAATCTAAGAAATATATACTAATCCAAAGCAATCTTCTTAAAATTTGACGATCGTCAACAATCCAGTTCTACATCTTTTTCTTAATCCACTAAGTGCTCTTAACTAGCTTACAAAACAAAAAATTTTGTAAGTACAAAGACGCCAAGCGAAATGTATCTTTTATCCTACTCTTTAGAAATTAAAAGATCCTTCTAGACTAAGCAGAAAGAAAGATATTCATGTCTACAACTATAAGAAATTTTCTCTTAAATCTAGGAATATACAAAAGTATATACAAAATTGGGATGAACTAGTAACCAGGAGGCAAATACCAAGTCTTCCCTCCACGGACTGTGGTGTTCAAATCCAATTCGACAGATGGAGGCTGGACTGGAGTCTTCGCTGTAGTCTCCGTGTTGTCACCTGCCTCGGGCTGTTGCTGTAAAGCTTGTTCCTTTATCCTCGTTTGACTTCTTGTAACTCGGGGTGTAGAATCTCTAGGGACCAGTAAACAAATTATGTGGTCTGTAAGATGGATCTTTCTTCCTGTCATCTCTGACGAATTCCATGGCGGGTGATTCTACAACAGTGGGAATGGGAAAACGGCCATCTTTCACTGGGGAAGTTGGAGATTTCACAGGGGAATTTGTTCTTAGAGGGGCTCCACCATAGGCTCCATACACCTCACCTTCGTGTGCTGGTGGCTCCTGAGAAATTTCTTGAACAGGGTTTTCTAGGGAAATCTCTTGCTGAATTGGGGACAAAGATGGTCTGAACTCATTTTCTCCGCACCGCAGGTTGGAGGGGAGTCTTCAGGGAAGTCAATTTTGGAGTGAACACTTGAATTCACTGTGACGGCCTCGTTCCGCCGGCGAGTACAAATCCGCTGTATCTTCTTCTTTCGTACAATCTCTACTGCTAAATCTTCTTTCTTCACAGGTTTACTTTCCTCTTACGGGTTCACCTGTCGGGGTCGGTTTTGCACTGGAGGCGAATGGCGTCCAGGAATTCGTAACACTTGGTACCCGGCTGAGGTGGGGAGATAGAGTAAAGTTTGTAGTTATCTTGGTGAGATGGTGGGAATGGAAATTGGAAAAATAGCTGTGTCCGGCTGAATTTTGTGGCGTTACGGATATTTGGGAAAGAATATTGGGAAGACATTTGATTTGTGGGAGGAGGAAGTTCTTCCACTTCATCTACTACTTCATCTTCTTCTTCTTCTTCTTCTTCTTCTGCTCCTCCTTCCTCTTCTTCCTCCTCTTCTCCTCTTCCGTCTTTTTCTTTTCTCCCAGAAGGGACTCTTGGATCACTTCCTTGTTGTCTTTCCTCAATTCTTTCCCTTTTTTGTTCTTTGGAGCTTAACATTTCTTCCACGGCGTGGGGATTCCAAACTTCATCGTTCATAAAGTCAAAATGTGACTCGGTGAACTTTTCTGCTGGGACCACCTTAACGTTGTCTACATGAACAGGGAAGGTTCGGCCTGACTCTAAACAATACACCATCAGTTTGTTAGGTCCTCTCAAACATCGGACGATATATGGCCCGTCAAACTTGACACATAATTTCGAACTTTGATGGGGCTTTTTAACTGCCCTGACGAACACGTAGTCTCCTATTTTGAACTCTCTCTGTTTGGCCCTCTTATGTTGTTGCTCCAAAGTTTTTGTGGTTTCCGCTTCTAACTTCTCTCTTGCCAAATCTCTTATATAATCGATCCTTTCTACTATCGTATCTACTTCGTCTGAAATGAATCTCATTTTCTCGGACTTATTCACAAAAGGTGATACATAATCAGGCATCTCGTAAGGGAGCCTTTTTATGTAACCATGTAAAAGGAAATGGGGAGAAGACCCTATAGATCGATTATACGCGGAATTGATAGCGATTTGGGCAAAGCTCAGGTACCTATCCCAGTCTCGGTGATTTGCATTCACATAGTGCCGCAAGAAAGATTCAATATCAGCATTTATTCTTTCCACAACACCATTTTGGGATGGTTTGTAAGGCAAAATTTCCACCTTCTTTATCCTCCACGCCTTACATAGGTCCTTAAATACCTGGCTCGTAAATTCCAAGGCATTGTCAGACACAAGCAACTGAGGAGCACTATGTCTACATATGACCCTCTCTTGCAGTGCTCTGGCACATTCCTCGCTCGTCCTATCTTGCAAGGGCACTAACTCACATACCGGTTAAATAACGCGCGAATACATATGATGTATTTGGCTCCTGATCCTGTACAAGAAGGCAATTTCCCAATACTGTCAACATGAACGCGTGAGAAAGGTGTGTAGGGCAATGGCCATCGATTTATCTCTGCGACAGGGGGTCTAGGACCCTTAGTTCTGGCGCACGACACACATTGACTACAGTATTCCTTAACTAACTTTTGAACACCTGGGAAATGGTATTTCTCTTCTACTCTCTTTTCAGTTCTTTGCTGACCACCGTGTCCACCAGCTAGTGAAGCGTGGCACTGTCTATCACACTGAAATCATTACTATCTGGACATGTACAAGATAAGGTATTTGCTTCCACATGCGTAAATGTAGATGCTTTTATTAAAATGTGTGGGTGTGTATTGGGATTCTCTTCCCCATTTTACCAATTTTCCTACACGGGGACATTTCTGTTGTTCTTTGATGAAATTTTCCCGACTCAGGGCGAAATCTATTCGAGGGAGCTTTTCTGTTGTTTCTGCTTTCTTTGTTTTCTCTGTCTTCGCTATTTCTTTGACCAGGAACACATTAGATGCCGGATGCCTACTCAGATAGTCTGGGGCAACGTTATTCTTTCCTCTTTTATATACGATGGTGGGTGAGAAGCTGTTCACTAAGAGATTCCATCGAGCTAAACGGCCGGTCTGCTGTTTATTTCTAAAAATAAAGCAGAGAGGTTGGTTGTCGGTGATGATAGTGACTTTGTAGCCGAAGATGGTGTTCTTAAACTTCTGCAAGCAGAACACCACGGCTAAACACTCTTTTTCGATCGTATCATAGTTTAACTCACTGCCCCTGAGTGTCCGGGACACGAAAGATAAGGGCTTCTCTTTCCCTTCATCTGTCAGTTGATACAACACTCCTCCTATTCCGTAATTACTGGCGTCTGTATTCACGAAGAATTCTTTGCTGTAATCGGGAAAAGTTAGTTGTGGCTGCACCACTAGGTTCTCTTTCAAAGTGTCGAAAGCTTGTTGTTGTCTTTTCCGTCACAGAGGAAAGGACATCTTTCTTTATCAGAATCGATACAAAGGTTGTGCTACCTGCGGCGAAAGTCCCTTTCTGAAGAAGAAAATACTGAAGAAACCGAGCAGAACTCTGTGCTCCTTCACATTGTAGAGGACGAAAACTCTTCATTGTTTCTTCCTTGGGCCGGGTCTGGACTAAAAAATCCATTCTTCCTATTTTGATCCAGGTACAATAAAGGCTGATTTGGAGGCAAACTGACATTTGGATAATTTTATTCTCACTTATTTTCTCTGAAAGCGGTGAGCACTTTCTTCAAGTTTTCAAAACAGTGTTCGCGCACGTCCTGCCCAGGGATCAAAACGTGTCTAGATGACTTGCGATCGGGTCCTGAAGATGGTGTTTAAGGCCAATTGGTCAATCGTCGGGCATAAATGCTAAGAGCGTTCTTATGGTCGCGTAACAATCCAATCGAGTGGGACAGCCAGAGGCCCTTCCTCGTCCTAAATGCCATCAACTTTTGCGTCTCCTCTTCTATTTCTAAGGCGTTGTATGCATCTAATAAATCTACCGATGTAAATACTGTGTTACCCCCTAGGGATGTAAAAATCTCGTCTATTGAAGGCAGAGGAAACACGTCCTGAACGCTATGGGAGTTGAGGTACCTGTAATCCAGACACACCCTTGGTTTCGTACTGTTCTTTTTGGCCACCACGAGTAACGGTGACGAGTGGGGGCTGTACCCTGCTTTGATGTAACCCTTCTTCAGTGCGGAATCGGTGAAATCATCGATGTCCTGCAAATATCTGTGCGGTAATCGGTATTGTTTACGAAAGATGACCTTAGGGGCATCAGGTAACAGTTCAATCTTGAATTTCTGAAGCGGACAGACTGGGACAGCATCATCATCTAGTGCCAATACGTCATGGTAGTCCATGAGGAGCTCTAGCAATTCCTCCAGATACTCTGGGTTTCCGAGAAGACAGTTCTCTGCTTCTTCTTTTGACATTTTGTCTTCTATGATTTCTTTGTACACCCTCCTTAACTCTGTCTTCGTAAGACCTTTTGAGCAGGTGGCTACATTGGCAGAAACTGTTCTCTGGTGTCCTCTTCCGTCTGCGCCCTTCTTGATTGGTTCGCTAATAATCGGATACCCTTCTCCTAGATTCACACCTTTATTCAAATACAAAGGATTTGCACTCAATTTATTATAACTGAGGATAACTGTGTTATCCCTCACTGGACTAATGGTGTTCGCCACGTACAAAGGTCCTTTCGTGAAAGCTGGTGTCATTATGCACATTCGCTCCAGTTCTATATCATCTTGAGTTTCCGGTCGGAGTTTTAGATATCCGCATGATTGACTAGGCAAAACAATCTTCTCAATTACCTTTAATTTTATCCTAATTTCTTCATCCATCATCAGATGGCCATCTCCTCCATGGTCATTGTTCTTCGAAACTTCCAAATCTTTTGATTGGCCCAAATTCTCTTTCAAAACTGAGGGAGTGTGCTTGAGTTTGGGTCTGGCCCCTCTGGGATCAGTGCTGTGACGAGTTGAGGGGGGATTAGCTACTTCCCACCCTGTTCCTCTCTTCACCTTGTCTGTCTCAATATCGGGCTTTTCCCGTTCAAGCAATTTCCTATCTCTTTTCCATGCTCTCGGCATCTTGCTCCTATGGCGCCTTTTCGAACTGATATGAGGCTGTTCTCCCCTCTGGATAGCAGAGCAAATGCGACCTTCGATTCAGTAACGAGGTTCAACCGCGCGTGTACGTTAACGTTATTAACTGACCAGGGGCCTCTCTATGCGTAAAGATCTTCGTTGCACGCTGCGTACGGTTTTAAACTGGCAAGGCGGCCGTCCCTACGACAAATGATCGCTATCCGCGCTTGCGGTACGTCTAGTAAACTGGCAATGGCGGCCTCCTAAGAAAAAAGATGCTTAACCGCAACACGGTGCGGTGTTTAGCGGAAATTTGGTGCATCCTTGTTCTGCCCCCCCCCTAGGGCTCGGCCTGGGGTAACTGTTTCCTGCCCTTTTCTTGAAGGTCTCTTATTACTTTAAGATTTTTCACTCAGAAGATTCTCTAACAAATAAATCATTCTTGTGGAACGGCAAAGATCGAAATGTCTATCTCTCCAGCCCTCCTGGGATAGACATTTTAAGCAGAAAAGGAAGTTTAAAGTATGGGAAGGTTAGACAAACGTGCTACCCAATTAGAATTCCCAACTGTTTTTCCCATCTATATCATTCACTGGAATGTCGTAAGGTAATATTTTTTGTGTAGGCGAAGATATAACTGTATTTCTCCCTTCAATATCGTTGGCTTGTTGTTCACCCCCTGTACCCTTAAATCGGTCTTACGGAGAGGTACTTTAAAGTTTCCCTCTTTTTCCAATTGTTTGAGCCGTCGGGCGGTGACAATACTAACGCTAGATCCGGTGTCAACCAAGACTTTGGTCTTCGCCTCCATACTACTCATAGATGGAGCAAGGTAGACATTCGTGTAAAAGTGTCGTCCCAGCCTAAAAGGTTGCTGTACGACTTCTTTTCTTTTTTCCCTAGCTTCCCATCTTTTCACTCTGTCTTTAAACTTTTTTCTTACACGTCTCCTCTCCTTGCCCGATTCTAAAAATTTTCATTCTCTATCCTATCTTGAGGATGAGAAGATTCTCCTTCATACCTCTCATCACCATACTCCACTTCTTCATTCACCTCAAAATCTCTTGGCTGGCTCTCAGCTATATACACTCTCGCGTTAGTCTTTACCTTCCCATCTGGGGGCTTGTACCCTCCCTTTTTCTTGGGAACGGTCCTGGGCCCTCGCCGGTCTGGGTTGCAAGACTCTATCTTTCTCGCTCTTACCCCTTTTTCCATATCAAACTTGCTGTTATATGGAGTGAACATCAGTGGGGTGTCTGGGGCAGGTCTCCAGGGCGGTGCTCCTCTACACTTAGGCTGCGACCCCCTTCGGTGGTATGCCATGCATTCCCGGCAGTACGGCCATTCCCAGCGGCATGCTTGGGACGAGTGACCCACCGTCTCACAAAAGAAGCACACAGGATGTTCTCTTAACTCCTGGGCGGACATCTTCTTTAAGAAACCCTTAAAACTCGGTGTGACATACCCTGTCTTCACTTCTCCTCTTTTCTTTTGAAAAGTATTACTCAACTTCACCTCATCTCTCCTCCTTTGAGGAGGGTGACTGGTTCTCACCTCCTCCCTTCCCCTCTCCTCATACCTTGGCTTATTAAATGGTTCTCTATTGTCCCTGTATGAATTATTAACTCCCACCCCCTGTCTCCCCCCCGATTCTTCTTTGGCCAAAAATACCCTAGTGGTGGTGCGAAATTCATTTGGTCTTCTATTCTCATCTTTTAATAAAGCTCCATGAGAGAAATTTGAGATAACTTTTCGATCAATTCATTTAAGTTCATCTCTCTGTATCAAACACTCTAAGGATCTTCTCTCGTAATCTCTCCCCATCTCTCCTTTCATTCACGTTTACATTTTGAATGATCTTCCCTGTGACTAAGATGTTTATCTGCCTTGAAAGTTGAACATGGCTTGTATTATCTCAAATCGTGAGCGGTTCTGAACCTACTTTTCGTAAATGCGGTCCTTCAATCTCTAGCACAAAATCTGGTGAAGATTGGTCTCTCTCTCTTGCTATATTTCTAAGCAGAGTCACAGAGCTCGAAAAATGCGTTTTCTCTCTTGCCGGCTTGTAGAAAAATTTTTAACTGGGCGAGAAAATCTTGTAATCTGGTGAATTTTGAAAAGCTATTTTCTCGGAGAAGGTATTTCCTGGCTTCACTATTTTGGTCGGTTGATATGGCTGACTTCGCGAAAGTGATCTTTTGACTTTCAGTTAGTGGGCCTAAAGCATCTAGCTTCTCATTCAAAGAAGTGACGAAGTCTGGATACAAGATTCCTTTCCATGTTCTTGTCTTCAAATGTTTGCCAAATAATTTCAAATTCTCGGGAATCGTTGGAAAAGCGGTGTTAAACAGGTTAGTAGGGTAATAAGGGACTCCAAATTGTTGTGGAGGCATATAGGGATAACCTTGCCATGCTCCAGGGTAAGGTGGTGGTTGGTTAGGCATGGGGTAATTACCAGGTGGCATGCCTGCGTAATAGAGAGGTTGGGGCATCGTCCCCGTGGGTAAGAACCCATAAGTTGAGTTGTTCTGTCCTGCTGGGGCACCTTCGTTGGTGTTTCCTCCCATAACTCCTCCTGTGAGGACGCTTGCCTGTTGTTGAGTGTTGTTAGGCCCAGCAGGGGTTTGGACTGATCCTATGGCTTGATTTTGGATCGCTGGGGGGTCTCCTGTCCCCCATGGGGAGGTGTTCGGTATCTCTACGCCCTCCCACTTGCTTTCATCGAGGTTATGAGTTTCAAATCCACCCCAGTTTCTGCGAGGTTTCCTTTTAACAGCAGTGTCAATAGTAGCAGGCTTTAACTGTAAGTCCAACGTGTTGTCTACCGCAATCGTTTTTTGCATGTATGGTGGAGTTCCGACCTGTGGGGAAGGGGCTCCCTCTCGGATGTCTCGGGGTGTTAGGCTAAAGAATGCGCTGTATGGGTTCTGACTGGTGCTCGGCAACAGAGGATCTAAAATAGAAGGGTTCCTTGTGGGAGGTTCTTGCCCCCCTTCTGTAGTGGGCGTCTCGCCTGTGCCCCCCCCTAAATTTACTTGTCCCTGCCCCTGACCTTCGTCAGTTCCATTTCTATTCAAATCGAGATTCTCATCCTCGTCTCCTTCGTTTTCGTGGCCATTATCCCCTTGCTCATCTTGGTCGAGAGGTGTCTCATCTCCCTCGTCTCCCCCTCCCTTGGCCCCTCCGTTGGCGCTCGGGGTCACCTTTGTGGCCCACGCCCATCGAACCAAATAAGAGAGTACGAGAAACAGCAAACACAGCAAGGAGCCTATATTTCCACTTTAACATGGTAAATATCCACCATTTGTTTTTTTTTTTTTTTTTTTGTAATCAACAAAATAACGCACAAAACGTCGGTCTGACACTTAACTATCTCTCGCCTGTAATTGCTCTTTCAACGGCAATGTCCAACTAGTGTTGAACTATAAATGGTTGTCTGCGGTCCTCTCGCTACTATCTATATATATATATATATAAATTTTATATAAGATTCTTATAAATTGCAAAAAAGTTGTTAGGGGGTTTCCAATTGTCAACCGTATAATGATCAAAGATGGCTGAAAATATTCGAGCAGAAAAAATGTTGTCTGCGGATCTCGTATGCTACTACTTCTACTACTTTTTTACTACTATGCAACGTTTAGGACACCTATATAGGTTATTCTAGACAAAATTTCCTCATAAAATTTTTTCGTTTTTCCCCAACTCAATTGATCCCCTATATATATATATATAGTCTACTAGTATATATATATATGATATGATATATATATATATATATAGTAATATATATATATATATATATATAGTATATAGTAATTAAAAATTATTTTAATTTTTTGTTAGCCTTTTGGGGATTGACTTGTTCAGGCTTTCCTGAATCAACAAATGGGGTTTAATAATCATGGGGGTACCCTCTATAGGGTAATTACGAATATATATTACATGTACTACTATTAATATATATATAGATATATATATACATAATATATATATATCTATATATATATATATATATATATATATATAATAATATATATAATATATATATATATAAAAGCTTAAAAGTATTTTAATCACCCACTTTAGAAATTAAACCACCCGTAGAATATTTCCCATAAACAAAAATGTCAGAGTTGTTGTGGTCCTGAACACACACCTTACGGTAGATTTTAAAAGATGAATATATATATAATATATATATATATATATATAATATATTTATATATATATAATATATATATATATATAATATATAATATATATATATATATATATATATAGTATATATAATGAATATATATATATAATTTAGATAACAGATAAAGTTAAGTTGAACAAAGAGTTTTAGAAGGAAGAAACAAAGAGAGTTCGTTTGCAAGGACTTCTCACTGCTTGCTCTAGTGGTATGAGCGCGTGTGTACGATTTGACGAGATGGTTTACATTGTACGTTATCAGCGCCGTTAGTCGGGTTGGTTCTGTCAGTTCGATTGTTTCGGGAGCTCCGACTGTGCCACTTTTTCGGTAACAACGTTCTTCGCTCACGGACCTCCGACACAGCGGGAAAACTTTTTTTGTTTGGTGTGAGGCAATGGTTTTGAAACTCCCTCCTGAATTCTTTCTCTTTGTTTGTGCAATTTTCAACGCAGTTGCCAAGTTAAAGAAAAGAATGAATAAGGAAAGAGATGAAGGAATAAAAAATAATTATTATCATCATTTTCCGACTCCGACTTCAAATTTTTCTTAAAATTAAGTAGCTTCTTTTTTTCAATAAACAGAGCAATTGTTAGTAAAATATTTGAAAATTTGACAACATGTACATAGGTTAATTATTATTATTAATTATTAATTATCGTCTCAATTAGTATGGAAATATTTTTTCCAACTAATTTTAATCATTTATATGGTCTGGTTAAATAACGATGGAAGAAATCATCCCTTTCAACCTTCTACCATATAAATGATAATAACAACAATAATAATAATAATAATAATAATAATGATTAAATTAAAAATTTCTTATTTATTTTAAGAAATTTTGTAATTTAATCGACAATGTTCATAAAAGGAATAATGCGAACGACTGCTAGCTAGTCAGTCCTTCACGTTATTCACAGATATGCAAATCATAGACAGAATAATAATATAAAATAATAATAATAACAAAATTTTGACAAAAATTTTATTGGATAAATTGGATGATTTATCCACCCTAATTGTGTTTCTAGAAACCTTTTTTCGTAGAGAGCTCTCTTTGGGGGCTTAAATATATATATATATATATATAATATATATATATATATATATAGTATATAATATATATTATATATATATATATATTATAATATATATAAATATATATAAAACTATAATTTTTGTTTGGGGGGAATTTGGAAGAAAATTTGTTTTTATCGCATCTAAACCTTACTTATGCATCCTTTCTCGATGCTGCCATATAAGTAGAGGCGGCTGAGTCGTGGGGCCTCGGTCCGGGGTTCGGACCCTTGAAACATCATCTGACCAAATTGCATCACTGAAGTAACGGAACGGAAATCCTGGGCTCAAGGTCGCCAATATGGAATTTTTTCTCCAATTGTAAGTACGACTCGGCACACAGGGCATAGGAAGAGTCTTCAACAACAAATCTTTATTTTGCCACAACGGTGGACTTTTAACCATAAAACAGACTCA
>JABUQX010039432.1:0-15000 GCA_015478945.1 Trachelipus rathkii
TCATATATATATGTATATATCTAATATATAATATAAAAGTTATATTATTATAATATTAAGATATTAATATATAATATTTAATTAGGAAAGGAGTTTCCCTATAGGTCAATATAGTACTATTATATATATATAAATATAATTATGCACGAAACATTATTAACTCACGCTTAGTTGAGTATATCATTATTCGTGCTTAGTATCATATTATTACACACCTATTAATATATATATATAATATAATACACTTGAGATATCTATCAGTTACTGGAATTATAGCCGTTCTATAATTATGCTTAAGAAACTTATTAATGCTGACATAGAGTAAAAACGGAGAATACATTTGCCTTATTTAGTATGGAGATAAAAAATGTCCTAGGGGTGATCCAATGCTGTAGTTTATCCTTATAATAAGTGAAAATGTATAAATAATAAATATATATATATATTATATCTCAAAAAACACTATCAAACGCTTTACATATGAGAAATAAGGAATCATTTTATTGAGGAATCACCTTCGGAAGTAAAAAATTTATCACACATATGATAATAAAAATGATATCATAAAATAGTCAATAATATAATATATTAAAAATTTTTTTGATTTCTCTAATTACAGTAGCTACACAGTGGTGTAGAGAGCCTTATATACTTAGAGTATATCACATTGTAGTTAATGGTACTCTCAGCAATTATAATATTAATATATAGCTTATAAAGTTACTGTCTTCTGTTTTATCTTTTTTAGTGAGAATCTATACCTACCAAAGGGAATATAGTATTACTAAACCTACGCAAACCTAATGGCAGGAGTCGGGGTCTCTCGGCCTTTACCGGGAACCTATCACCTATTCGGTAGAAACTACATTCCAACTACCCTCCGGGAGGATTACTCCGAGAGAGGAATCTCACTTGTTAACTGTACTATTTGAGGCTATTTAGGGTGATCAGCGGGGCGTTATCCACTTCTCATCTCGATCCTACCTACGGTATGGAAATAGCGTCACCCCTAATTGTATCCCTCATTCGGAGCTTGAGCCCCCTATGTGTGCCGTATTAAAGCAAAATTTAAAAAGAAAAGTCTATTTTTTATCAAGTTTTATAAAAAGTATCTAAATAGGCCATGTAAGTATCATATTTACAGTTAATAGTTATCCATTACTACAATAATTTTATATTTTTTAGCAAATTACAAGTTTCTATTGTAAAATGTTTGAAGGTATTACAAGAAATTTTATTTTCTCTTTGCTTTCTACCAGAAGTTTTTAATCTTTGCTATCGTTACTGGTTTTAAATGGGTTTTTATTTTATTTTAATATTTGTATATAATTTTATTTATATTCTTAATCACGTAACTCCTATTATCTCTAGGATCATCATTTGGACCAGCATTATACCATAGCAAAGTGAAAATTACCCGCTTTAATAAACATTATTATAGCAGTATAAAGTGAGCGTGTTCTAAGAACGGCATATAATACCAGTAACACTGGCCTATATCTTATATATATTATTATATATATATACTATATATATAATATATAATTTAATTTTCTATATATATATTAAAAATAGTATATAAATTATTTATTAAATTTTAAAAAGTAATTAAAAATACGAAATGAATATTATAAGTGAATTAGAGTAGTGAAAATAAGCACTAAGATAGATAATAGATAGATAGATAGATATATAGAATAAGATAGATATATATATAGATAGATTAGAATACGATAGATAATATATGATAAGTAGAGTAGGAAAAGTATAGTAATACAATCTAGAATAAATGTAAATAGCACTATTTAATAGCGACAAATAAGTACCCGACCAACTCTCTTCCCTTCTATGTTCATTACGCATCTATATCAATTAACATTACAACGAAAATTGGAGATATTATGTTCCATTACGAATCACGTCAGATTAGTTGTGAGAATTTAGATTTTTTGTGTTATGTATTTAATATTGGTTATATATAAATATTATTCGCTAAATAATATTATATTGATAAATTAGAATAGACACACATTTATATAACTAATTGAATTGACAAATGTATCAGTGGTAAACGGACAAATGATATACAAAAATGAGATATATTCGTACCTTTTACAGTATTAGCAACTTCTTACAGTCTTTTAAAGTTTGTTAATCCTCTTCAATTGAATTTAGATTAGTGAAGCAATTTTCCTATAAAATAAATTGAGCAACTAAATAAGATGGCAGGAGTCGAGGAGAGTCATACTCAGACCTATTCCAGATAAACTAATACAGGTATAGCTACTCAATTATTGAGCCACCTCTCAGGCAGGAAGGTCCTCTCGGTACTCTATTCGATGCTCATTATATTTGACGTATAGGAATTGAGAGGGTATGAACAGAGATAGTGAGTGGGTAATTCATTTTATATTACCGATCGCTCTTCCATCAACCTACTGGATAGTTATGGGAAAACATAGTCCCCTTTATCACACATTGCTTTCCGTCACTGCTGTTCACCCGTACAGGCTCGATGCACCCTTAATAATTTATAATATATATTATATTGCAAAGTTTATTTTATTTTTATTTGTAATTCAGATTTTATTTTATATTACTTTTTACATTATATATAAAGCTCTTTAATCGCCTGATTACTCGAATATGATAATCTTTTGGTGTTATTCAATATCTGTAATGTGTATGTCAGTACTTTTCGCAGATATATTAAGATTATATGAATTACTTCAATTTCACTAATTTTGTTGAAAACTATGATGATGCCAAATATGTACAGCGGGTAGAAGGACTAATTGAATGTTATACAAATATAAAGTGTCTCAAGATATAAATAGTAGTTTACTTATATATATATAAATTAAATAATTAAAGTGAAAGTTAAATTTTTTTTTTATACATAAAATTAATATATCAATGTAGTATATTTACTTAATATATACGTAAAGTAATATAGTAATATTATACAATTTATAATTTTTAATTGTGACTATGTTTTATTACAAAAAATATTTTTAAAATAAATGTAAACATATCTTACCGTTATCGCTAAATAGATACCTACGTGGTTTGTTAATAGGTATCTGCATACAATATAGCTCATATACAAAAACCTTACGTAGGTAACCTTCGCAATAACCTCTACTCTACCTATATACGTTAGTCACAGAAATGTATGTTCTGAAATTTTGTTAGTCATTAGAGGTAAAGTTAGCTACAACTTACATCACAGAATAAATGAGGCTAGTAAATAATACTACTATTATCACTCAGTATATGAAGTACTGAAATAATATTTTATAGTTATTCACGCGCACTTATTCCTCATGATAATATCACATCTAGCTATATAATAATAATTAAATAGAATATGAGATGCTATTATATAGTATTGAGGAAAATATAAAGAATCTTCGGTTTGGAAACATATACAAACAAGGATAGAATGGAAAAATTTATTATTTATATTATTTATTATATTCTCATTTTTTAACTATATTATCTACACGTAAATCACAAAGAGGGCCTAATATATAGCCCTGATCTGATTTCAAATATACGCTAACATGGTGGTGTTTTCTGGCGTAAATCACAGAGTGAACTATCTATCACTGAGAGTATTTGACATCTTTATATTGCAAGCAAAATAAGAAATACAACCCACAACTGTATACGACTTTATAAAATTATCAGAATATATTTTGTTTTATATATGAGTGTGTATAATATCATAATCACGATGATCCCACTAGAGAATATAAAATTCACAGAGATTGCGATTTTATCATTTTATATTGTAGTATGCATTATTAAATTTAATTATATAAAGATAAAAATTCTATTATAAAAAATTAAAAATTCTGCTGTGAGACTGTATATCGAGGTAACGAATTAGGAACCGGATTATTATATTAATAAATATTATATCATAATTATATATATTATGATGAGTAATTATTGTTATTTATATAATATATTGGTTTTATAACTTAGTAATATATTAACGTTATAGTATAATTATAATATAGTGATATATAATATCATATAATAATGAGAGAGTTCAAAAATGCACACTGATTATATATATAATCATAAGGTAATATATATATATAAATTTAATACATTAGGTAATATAATATATATACTAATTAATATATATATATTAATAATATATAATATAATATGTAATATATATATATATATTAATATACACTATACATGTACTAAGTATCATATATATAAAAATATATATAGTATTATTGGGTAAAGAAAATAGAAACTTATAACCTGAATTATTTATATTTATTATTCAATAATGCTGAATAGAAAATTTTTAATAATAATTATTTTGGTTTACTCTTATATAAGATTTCTCTTGTAACAAATTCTTTCATTATCAAATATTATTATATCATCTATATTTAATATAACTAGTAACTGGAATATATTATAATATATTATATATATTATATATAAAATTTAAATAATTTAAATTGTTATTATATTTATGAACTTATTATATATATACTATAATCAAACTCAATAATAGTAATAAAAAAGAGAAGGGTTAATATATATTATATATAAAATATATATATATATATATATAATATATATATATATAATAAAATACTATATAATATATCTTAATAATAAATAAAATAAGGTTGCACGAACTGTATAATAATATTTTTATATATTAAAAATTACTCTAATTTATATTTAACTTACATATAATACGACAGTTTTCTAATTATATTTTATAAATGTAACGTATTACTATATACCACCAATAAATTAATATTGATAACTTATTAGATAATTCATATTCAACTATAAAAGCAATACATATCGACGATCCATAAAGGCCCTCTAATTTTATATATCCTTCTACACATGCAAAGCCAGATAAACAGAAATATTTATAAAAATTAATATATTTATACGATGGGAATGTTATAGTTAACAAGCTATATATATTTATATTCTTAATTGAAAAAGATTCGTACGCAGAAAGTTCTATAAAAAAAAAGTTTATAAGAGTTTATAATAAAAAATACAATATCTTTAAAATATAAAACTATAATGAGAGAGAGAAAAAATTACGCATACAAGAAATAAATTATAATAAGATAAGTAAAACGATAAAATAAATAAATTGTTTTATTTATATAATAATTCAGTAGAAATATAATAAACAACTTTCTACATTTGATCTCTATTAAATAGAAGACTGAAATATACAGAGGAGACAAGATCATATTATTCTAATATTTGACATATAAGATATAATAGTGAGATAAGCACAATAATTAGAAAATCTGCTGCGTTTATACGTAATGTAGTAGCCAAAAACATTGTACCTTTATTTCCAAACAACACATTACTTATGAAACATACTTATAAACATATAATATATATACACTTATATAAAAATACTACATACTATAATTAAATGATTTATTATTTAATATTATTATATAATCTATATATAAATATCATTTTTAGAGAGAAATTAGGTTGACTAAATTTATAATCTAAATAATGAGGTATTAAGTAAAATATATAATAAATTGAAAATATCCAATTAGTAATGAGCTATATGAGATAAACTCACATATATATAATTAATCTATATATAAAGTATTTTTTAAAGCAATTTTAAATAAATTATATATTCAATATAATATTATACTATATAGAATATTATATTAATAGATATTAAATTTTATAATTAATATTATAATTATATATAATAGAAAATATACTATAACAATTATATGCGTGATGTTTTCTAAGTACTAAAATAATAATCAATAATTATATATATATATATAGATATAAAAACTATTAAACACAAATTACATTAAAGGGTAAAATAATATATATATAGATATAATTTATATATAGAAATTATAGTATATTAAAAATTTTAAGTTTATCTGTCTTTAAAATAACACAATTGCGTTAAATAAAAATAACAAAAATAAATATAAAAAAATATATAAAAAAATAAAGTATATAAAACATGCTCGAAAACTACATAATTAGCTACTAAGGGATAATATATAATAGAGTAAGGCATTACAAGCATGAATAATAAAAGGCCACAAAGTTCTATTATATATGAAGAATCCCATACAGTATAGCAAGTATATAATTTAAACTTATTTTATTCAAAAATCATATACCAAGTATATAAAACATATGATAAACAATTAAAAAAAACTATATAGTTAAAACATTTTAATAAAATTTAGGGACTTTGGATAGTTTAAATATTCGAGAGGGTGGGATCAGCGTCTGAGAGAACTTTTATAATGATAGAGTATTCTAAAATGATTCACAGGCAGGATGATAGAAATAAATTAGTTCACACTTAGATACTCATGGAATATACACTACATTTGTATGGAGTTCGAAATATTATGTAATACATGCTTACAACCATATCAATGTTATTCGGCATGAAATATTCTCGTCACTTGATATTGTTATAAGTAGTTGTGTGCACGTAGATTTTAGGACTGATCTAGTATTGATTTCTCAGTGGACTGTCTAAGCCACAGTAACTCTTGCAACACATTATGCAATTAATAACTATAATTTTAGCGAAGGACCACCTTATTATCTTATTTATATTCAAGGTATAACGTTTGATAACTGAGATTTAAGCAGAGAGACTCGAACCTGGTTGCTTTACGATAAATTAAGTAAATAAATTAATTTATATATTCATTTATTTCAGATTAACTTTGTTTAAAGATGTGAGTCATTGAATTGACAGATATGATAGTTATTGAGCGTTAATGTTTATATACGAGTCGAAACACAATATTTACATTCAATTTAAATATAATTAATTATGAAAAATTAATTTATAAAACGATTTTATTGACATGACCAATAATAATAAGATTATTGTATATTTATTCTAAACGAACAAATTAAAATCACTCTTTATGGTTAGAGTATGATTATAATAGGTCATTAGCTGTCAGACTCAATTTGTTATCTAAACAATTGCATAAGCTTCGAGAGTAAACTATGAACACTAGAATGATTATAAAACGTATCGAGAGACATATGTATGAATTAATCCATTGTACTGCTGGCTCTGATCATCATTTTTTGACTCAATGTGGTTTAAATACGTACGATTATATATATATATATATAGGTTTATAAACATATATATGGTTTAATAAAACCAATAATGGTTAAATACCATTATTACATACCACTACGCTCGAGATTAGCGCCAATAGTATCACCTAATAACCAACCGCTATGAGATTAAGATATTATAAATCATAAAACACTATTCAGCTAGTTTCAGCAAAATTTGACAAATTATATTTAAATACTAATTAATTATTTTTAAATGGTAAATTAAATCAAAAAACAAATAGTCATAGTCAATAAATGTATAGGGGCTCTGAGAGCAGACGGTGAGAAAACTACGGGAGTAACACGGGAGTCACTTCGAGTCTTATTTTCACTTACTTAGCCCCAACCACCCTTGTATATGATATATTATATGTAATTATATTATATTTTAATATATAGTAATATATGATTATAATATATATTATAGTATATTATAATGAGTAATAGAGTATATAAACTAAGAGAGTGAGAACCACTATACAGTTATATAAAATATATTTTCCTACTACAAATAATAAATATACACAAAGATATAGGGGTGAGTGTGAGATTATTCCGAGAAAGATCATACACTCTAATATATACTTAACGTACTTAAGAAGTAGGGATATGCATAGATATTATAAGATTATATATATATATATATATATATTAATTAATATTATCACTATATCCCATATATATATATCTATATTATAACCTAATAGTAGAGACCTTAAATTTATGGTCATCCGAACTTACCTGCCACGGTCCTCGTACGAAGAGCTCACATAACTCCCTTTCAAGGTGATTCTCTACTATTAATATACTACATAAAACTAGCATAAAAACACAAAGGCAAAGAAATTATTTATCATATATAGAGAGGAGCCAAAGTTATTAGGAACGGTGTCACCTTCTCTTTTATATGCTTTATGCATATATGAACGATAAAAAAAAAATCATCAAATATTAAAGAAAACTAAGATTATATATCATATTTATATATATATATACTATATGTATATATAATATTAATATTAATAATATATATATAAAATTAATATATATAAATTAAAGTGAAAATCATTATATGGATGTAATGATATAGTACGGTTGACTCAGCTTTTAATGAGTTTTTAAAACTTCAATCTTCAAATCAGTTATATTATAGGAACGATAACGTTTCTGCTCTTTTCGTTGCAGACTGGTAAAAGTAGTAATGAAGGCAATTATCAAAAAACAACAGTTACAATACCCACCTTACAGCGAAAAGGAATACAATTTTTGAATCCTGGTATAATTTTAGAAGTTTTAGTTAGGAAAATGAAACAAAAAAAAACAAAAAAGTGTAAGATTATTGTTATAATTAAGTAGGAAGAATTGTAATAGGGAACTGATAGATGGTTAGAAAGCCTAAATTTTATAAGAGACCGTTTTATTGGTGGAGAATTAGTACATTATTCTGATAAAGATGAATATAGACTTGTTGTAGAAATAATTCTATTAATATCTTTTGGCGTTTTTTTTTTTTTAACGTAAATTAGATACCTTTCGGTTGAACCAAGAAGGAGTGGTGAGCGTCGAGTGACAGAGACCGGCAGCAGGATGCCGCGAATGTAGTTCGTGTTCTCTACGGGTCATTGCAAGACAAGGTGGAACTGAATGTTTTAGATTACGGTCAGGTAGAACCGGGAGGATTACTGTTTATACTGTATCCCAATTCTTTTACATTCGAAACCAAAACTAATAGGGCCACCTGCGCGTTCTTGCTGAAAAAAGCTGTTTTTTTTGTTTTATGGATTTCCAAGATGGTTCTACCGTTATGATAAGATTAGCATGGCTGCTCTATCGCAGGCCCAGTTTGTCGAGATATATGGTGTTGGTGGTCCCGTGAAGCTCTAGTGGACTCAAAGTCAAAGGTATGTTTGACGATAGTGAACCGCGTGTAAAAGAATAAATAGAGTCGAAAGTTTTAATACTCAGTTGCGGGAGTGAGGCAGGGTATGTGTTATGATCTCCTCTGTTATTAATATTTGTATATGGATGGGTTGAAAAGAAGAATTAAGGTTGGGTCTGTGGGCAGGGATCCAGTTTTAAGAATGATGGATTAATGGAAAAGCGAGGTGGACCCTAGGGTCCCTCTTAGATCCTCTATTATATGAAGGAATCCCGCCTTGCCCTCGGGGACGGTTTTGTGTCTTCCGAATCTGAGAGAGATTTTAAGTGTCTGGCACTGTGAAGTAAACGAGAGATTTTGGCACGGTTGTGTAACAAAGGAAGGTTGTGAAAAAGTAAAGGCGTAGATAAGAGTAAGGTAAGGTTGTGAGTAGCGAACAGTCCCCTCCGTGGAAGTTCTATTTTAGAGGATGGGGTGTAGATCATCTTGAAAAAGTGTCCGAGTATAATTATTTAGGATAGTATATTCCGACTGTTGGATAAAGAGGGAACGGATGATGCAGAGGTAGTAGGATAGTGTGAATGGTTGAAACGTGACTGGTGCAATTAAAAATCCTTGGGTAGATGCAAAAAGGGACTAAGTCTTGAGCTGCGCTAAGGTCTTACATGAGGGTAATTGTTTGTTACCTGTGTTAATGTATATGAGTTGTTAGACTATGGTCTAAAAAAGAGGTAATAGACTAAGGTAAGTGTGTTTCAGCAATGGACAATCTTAGGTGTTAGGTGTGAGATGAACTGATAAAATGAGGAATGAACGGTATTAGATAGTTGTGTGGTGTCACAGCAACTAAGCGGGGAGGAGATGGTGAGAAAATGAAGATCACAATACCGTGTTATTCCCCGTTCAGGCTCATGCGAGAAGCTCATCGCGAGTGGAGTCATTTGCGCGGTTACATATACTTTACAAATAGATATATATATTATACTATATATAGTATATAGTATATATTATATAATATATATATATATAGATAATATATATAATGATGGATAAAGGAGTGGTGTGATTAATAGTTCGGACTATATAGTATTTGGTTTATAATAATATACTCGGTATAATTAGTATATATAGTTAGGTTATGGGCTGACTATGTTAGCTAAGTAGGATACGACTATAGTAAATATATATCTTACTGGGAATAATGAATACCTAGATAAGAAAATATAAATATAAGTTGAAATTTTGAGTATCAGTATAAGTAATATATATATTATATATATATATATATATATATCATATATATAAATATACATATATATATATATAGATATATTACTTGTAGATAGGATAAGCTACATAATATGTATGAAGTATTATATATATTAGTATCAAGAGGCTATAAGATACTATAGAATCCCATGCAACCTCGCCCCCCCAAAAAAACAGCACACTATTAAATGCTTATTAAGTTTTTTTTTTTTGCCTTTCCAAAATGAAATTTTACAAGGATTCAAAAATGTAATTTCTTATGTGCACCAGTAATGATTGGGAGAGTTCTTTCTTGGGATGTTTTTTTTGTTGTTTTTTTTCTTTGTGGTTTTTTTAAGCAGTTTCTCGGTAAAATTGCATATTCCTTTTTCCCTGTTAGCTAATTGTAGTTTTTGAGATATGGAATGTTTTATCTCTTCTAATAATAGGTATAGGTATCATAATCATTACTGGGCCATAAGGGCTATTCGAATATATATATTATATAAATATAATAATATACTATATATATTATATATTATAATATATATATATCATATATATAGATAATATATATATTGTATATATATAATAATACTAGTATATAATATAATTAATATATATATATTATATATAGTATCTATATATATTATATATAAATAATATATATATATACTGTAATACATATAATATATATTATATATATATATAATATAATATATATCATTTAGTGAGAGCTTCCAACTAAAAAAATTTATAAAAAAATAACTTGTCCGAATCCATAAATTCTTTTATAAAAATAAATATGTCGCTGACGAATAAAAAGGGCCTATATATGGACATATAATTATAATATATAATATAGGTATCATATATATATTATATATGATAGAGTAATAGTATATATATATAGATATAATTAATTATTATATATATTATATATATATATACGTATATATATATATATAGTATATAGTGATATATAGTTATATATATTATAGAAAGGGTGTATATGTGAATTCAAAATCGATTCGTCAATCACCTACCTTTATAAGAAAATTAACGGGAGTCAGACTCGAGTTTAGATTAACAAGTATATATTAAGTAATATATATACTATATCATATATATAGTAATATATCATAAAATATGATATAATTATATTATATAATATATATGAATATAATATATATATATATATATATATATATATAATATAATATATACTAACTATAAAATAGTATATTATAATAATATATACATGGCACCAGTATTAATTCGGCATACTCAGGTGATGGCGAGCTGCCCTAAGGTTTCATGCCTAGCTCAATGCAGGGTAGGAAGAATGCCCCATGTAAGGGTTTCATAATGGCATGATTTTCCTTAACATAATTTCTATAATTAAAAGTTATTTTTCTCCATAATTCTTTTACTTTACTTTTTCTTTTAATTTTCCAAGTGTTGAGAATAAGTGCGCGGAACAATTTTCAGACTCCGCAAGGTATTTCGGCACCTTTTCTGGAGGTTGTATCACCTCCTCGAGCAAATTGAACGAGCTTCGGCACGATGGGGAGGTGCGAAGGTTACCCAGGTCTGTAGGCTAGATTCTAGCAATAGTGTGGCGACCTATACAACCACGGGTCACTGCGACCGAGAAGATCTTTTGCAATCTATTAGAATACCTGATTCAACTAATTTTTCACCTAACGCTGCAGCTTAGTTTATATTGTGACAGCAAGAGAGTTGTTCCTCTAAATTCATTTCTATGAAACACTTCTTCTCTAAACTCTTTTAACTTCATCCTTTTTTACGAAGAGAAAAATTTGACTAAAAGACAATTTGTTGACCCATGGACAAGGATTTATAGTACTTAAATTGTCTATTTCCTTGTATTTAAAAATATACATGAAACTTACTTGAAGCATGTAAATAAATTGCACAATTTGAACATAAAATATACATTTTTCTTCATTTTCCTTCGTCATTCATCAAAAGACATTTCCTGACAGTTTTTAAAATCTTTTTTTCTTCTTCATTTAAAATATTTCAAAATTTTGAATTGTTTGCTTTCACGAACTCTTTCATTCATTCATTCATAAATTTACATTTTAATTCCTTTTAACTTTTTGAAAGAAAAAAATCTTAGAAACTTTTTTTCCTGAGGAAATAAAACTCAATTTCCGTTGTAAGTTTAATGATAAAGAGGGGAGGGGGGGGATTTCTTTAGCATCTTCATTGTCTACTTTCCTTCTATCTATCTATCTATCCCTAATTTGTTACCGTATCTCTATCTAGTCTATCTTCTATTCTATCTATCTATCTATCGTATCTATCTACTATCTATCTATTATTCTATATAATATATATTATATATATATATGATATAGTTATATAATTATACATATATATAATAATAGTATATATATATATAGGCTATTATATATAATATAATATATATATGAGTATATCAAATATAATTATAATTATATATAAGTAATATATATTATATAAATATTATATTATATAGTATTTAATATATCATATATATATATATATATAAATACTACTAATAAATGATATATATATAATATATATAATATAATGAATATAGATATAAATATAATATATAATATATATATTTATATTATATATATAAGTAGTATATAGGTGGAGAGAACTGACAGCCAGGTCACAGCCAGAATGTTGGCAAAGCAATATGTTGCAAATGTTGCAAGAACCACATTTTGCAACATTGGTTTTTTCAAGCTTGACGGTCAAAGCAGTTAGGGTTTTTAATGGCTCGGTGAGACGCGAATTAAGTGTCTGGAGAGCAGCCGAGTTTTTGAGGTTTAAACTCCACCCCCCCGAAAAAAAAGGGGTGGGGGCCAGAAAATAAGCCCCCCTGCGAGAGGGGTTTTTTTTTGGGTTCTAGAAGGTTTTAAATGATCGATGGATCATTTTATGATGTTTCCAATCGATTTATCAATTGATCGATTCACCCCTAAATCGGATCTTTAAATCGACTCAGCATCGTGCTAAATAATGCCATTGTTAGCACTGAAAAATGTAACTCGAAAGAATAATAAATTACTATATATATCGAACATTCTGATTAATCGCTGTAGCTGTGCGGGAGCAGTTTGACCTCCAGTCACCCTTTTCAAAAAGCTATAAGATATAAATGTGCCATTCAAAGCTTGGAATCTATATATTATAGACTACGAGTGGAGCATAATGCCAATATCTGGGGGGTGAGAGCTCGAATCCGGTGTAATTCAATGTCTGTAGGATGTATATAGAGGCGCCCCCGAGAGCGAGGTGAAATATAAACGCTACGCCTTGGTTGTGTGTCGGGTGAGCAACATGATTAGGCTTTTTAACGATTTCCAAAATCGAGCTGGCTCGGGCCCACAGGCGATGTTTTGGTGACGCGTAGGTCGACCCGCTAAGGTGGGTGTTGCCCCTTAGCGGCTCAAGGTCAAATTCCGTCCTGAACCGAGTCCTGTAGGACTTAACGAATCGGAGTGAAATTGGGATGTGAGCTATATGATCACAGACGAGTTTACGTCGGAGACGAGATTACGTCAGCTCTGCGCCTCCCCCGTAAGGGGGGAGCGCTGCCCTGACCAAAAAGATTAATAATGACGAGCTAGAAGATTGAACCCCTCAGGAAAGGTTGGAAGTGAGGGTTCGGAGTCGGGGTAGGAGTCGTTTTCGATGACGACTGAAGACAGGAGTTTGGAGTTTGGATTTCGGGAGCGGATAGGTCGGAGTCGGATTCGGTTTTCGGAGTCCAGGGACCCCTACTCGGAGAAGAAATAGTTTTAAAGTTTTTTGCAATTTTTATTCTCTTTATTTGCAAATGAAATTTTACAGTAAAAGTAAGGGAGTATCTGAGAAATGGATAATATGAAAGACACGAATATAAAAGTATAGAAGAAAATGTAATAAGGATAAAAGGAAGATGTAGAAATATAAGGATGAGAAGGAAGAAGAATAGAAGAATGAGGAAATCAGAATTGAACCCGGCAGGTACCTGAGTGCTAGAAATGTTTGATGACATTTTAATATCAATATACTCTACTATCTATATGGAATACTATAGCATACAATATATGTTATATATTTATGCTATACTGCAGTATAAATTATAGGCAAAAGCTCTTAAAATATAGTTTAAAATAGGTTAGCTACCTACTAATAGGCTATCTCCTAATTTAAATTTCGTATTAAATGTCTGCCAAATTGCTCGTTTTTTTTTTAGTTTCTTTTAATAATTGAAAAGCTTCAAGTTTCATGTAATAATATCTAAAATTGGAATACTCCGCTGATGAATAATATAAACAGTAAATTCAAAAGTCGATATACAAAGGCTGAAGTTATTATAATCTACTTTTAAATAATTCAACGGAATATTGACAAAAACATAGTTTAGTCTCTCTCTCTCTCTCTCTCTCTCTCTCTCTCTCTCTCTCTCTCTCTCCAAAAAAAATCTCTCTTTACAAAAATTTTATTTAGAAGTCATTCTTAATCAAGCCAGTTTTATGATATTTGTAATTAATATTAGAATAAATATCTTTATAATCCCGATAATTCTGGTTGATGAAATTACAATGGAAATTTCCAAATTTTATACAATAAAATGAAATTTATATTCTTCATAGTATCTATGTGAAACATTCGAGAAAATTGCTTGTGTAAAT
>JABUQX010039432.1:35000-40000 GCA_015478945.1 Trachelipus rathkii
GACATTCACCTAAATAACATGCTTATGCAAATCCACAAGGCAACCTAGGCTTGTCAATCACTATATACAGAATACACAAAGTCTAAAACATGCTCATGCAAATCCACAAAGCAGGCTAGAGCTTGTCAATAACTTATTTATACACAAAGTCTACAACTAAAATAAAAACAAACTAAAAACTAAATCTAAAGTATATACATGCTAACCACACTCCAGCTTTATAGTAACATGTAATTAACCTTAAAAACTACATTAACTAAGAAAACTTCAGTGAAAGAATCCACATTTATACATATGGAGTTGTGAAAATTATAATACACGACTTTTTTCTATTAAAAAGAAAAAAATTGAGCCAACGACAATAAACAGGAAGTAATTACTGATTGTGGCCATCCTCAAAAGTAATTGAAAATTAATTGGGTGATGTTTGATCGAAATTTGAATATATTGACTAAGGCCAATTTCAGAAGTGGTTGAAAATTAATTTGGTGATCGAGGTGATGTTTTCACTCTGAAATTTAAAAATACCTTTAACTATGATCTTAATTTATTTAAGGTATCCATGTTAAAGAAAAGTACTAAATTTGCAGATAATATTGACTGACTATCCAATGCATCAAGAGTTGTTATCGTCGCAAAGAAACATAATATAAAATTATCCTTTTGTAGTTCATACTTTCAATGAGCAATGCTTATTTCAAAAGGCTTCGGACTAAGATATATCTTGTCACGGAGCTCTCTCTCTCTCTCTCTCTCTCTCTCTCTCTCTCTCTCTCTCTCTCTCTCTCTCTCTCTCTCTCTCTCTCTCTCTCTCTCTCTCTCTCTCTCTCTCTCTCTCTCTCTCTCTCGAAAATACGGAAATGGATAATTTTCAGATAACGATCTACAACTTTACGATATCATGATTTGTTTATTTTCCTTTAACTGACAGACAACTATAAATATTATTATAATTATAATTATATTATAATTTTATAATTATAATTATCTAATTATAATTATGCTTTTCCTAAGTAATTTTCACCTTCTCCTCTTGACAGCAGAAATATATAAAGACAAAAATGATTCAAGTTATAATTCAAATTTAATACCAATAATAATTAATGAATGAAATTGATGATTTGGTCTTAACAGAAATTTTAGACAATCTTTTTCTGGCAATGTTGATTAAAAAATTTCTATTGTCTCATATTAAGAATTCAAAAGTATGGATATTAGTTGGACTTGATCCACTTTATCACCTTGCCCCTTATATATACCATATCCGTTTAAGATTCCATCTTCCGTAATTAACTGATATGATTTTAATTGTTATCTTTTTCGAATTAAAATAATAGTAAATAAAGAGAATGGGCAACTTAAATTTTTTTTATAATTGGTGAAATTAAAATTTTATTTTTTGTAATGTTAAAAATTGAGAAAAACCGTTTAAAAAAAAAATGAAAGAAAAAAAAAAAAAAAAAATTTAAGAAATGACCCTGAAAAAGGTATGAAGTTGCATTATGACAAATGCATGACACACTAACCTTCGTACCCCCGACGAGTGAGTGCTGAAAAAATAATATAAAAATGAAGTATCAGTCAACTATAAAACTTGAGAAAAATAACAAGATTTAATTTTCCACATTTATAAATATCCAAATTGAAAGCGTCATAAGTTTTAAGGGTTATTTTCCGAGGTTTAATTCACGTTTATCTTTCATAGTATGGTTGGCCGAGGACCGGGATTTTGCGCACCGCACCGCACCGCACTGCACCGCACCGCACCGCACCGCACCGCGCCAAAGTCATTTTGTCGCACAGTCCACCGCTCTCTGCATGTTTCAATGCGCAACGCCCTCCACACAACGCACGGCACCGCAATGCACCTTTATATTCTTAAAATTACACCGCACCGGTACACTGGGTTTGTGTGTCCACGCGCACCCCACCGCACCGCACCGCACCCCAGCGGACATGCCGCATTGGCCATCCCTACTTCATAGTTTATTTCAGAAATTTCCTGCAAGTTTATGAAAATCGGCCGGAGTCCGATATTTTGACTAATTTCATCCATAGAAAAAGGTTAATTAAAAAGTTTATAAATGGGAAATTTTATGACTTTGTAATTTATTTCATGGTCATTTCTCATTAGTTTTATTACTTTTTCATTCAGTACATTTAACCCAAAAAAAATTTGACAGTGATTTAGGTTTTAATTTACGTAAATTTCATTAACGTAACTTTAATTGTGGTGTGAAATAAAAATCTATCAATATATATATATATATATATATATATATATATATATAGGTATATATAATATAAAAAACTCTATATATAACTATATATTTATAAATATAAATAAAATATATAAAAAATTATATATATATATATATATATATATATATATATATATATATATATATATATATATATAAAAAAAATATATATAAAGAGTTTTTATTTTAACTCAAACTCTATGAATATAAAAAACAAAGTAATTTTCAAATGATCTTTAAGGTTGAGATTAAAAAAATAGTCAAAAATTAAAGTTTACGTTTCGAGACTCATAACTTAGTTTCCTCTTCAGAACTAACAATGAAAATAAATTTAATCTTAACAAAATTAATAAAAAATAAAAATTAAAAATACAAAGTAAAATTACATACAAGTAAAAGAACAAAAGGCGACAAAAAATTGATTCACTTTCCTTAAGATGATGTTAAGAATTTAGTTTTTTCAGATAGGTATCTTCTTGTTATTTGATCAAAATTAAAAAATCCCTCAGATATATTGAAATTACATTTAGTAGAAATGAAAAAAGATTCCAGTAATTGATTTAGATTTTTATCTGTAGATTTAAATAAAAAAAGTTGCACCTTCCCAATCGACGATAGGACCTTTTTAAGATAAATGCTAAAAATGACATTACTGTCGTTTCCTCTTCTAACTTCACCTTTATGTTGATCTAATCTAACCTTGAGGGTCTTTAAAGTTTCACCAAAATAAGCGTTCTCACATGAGCAAAAATGAATCTTCTAAACTCCACGAACCTCTTGATTTAGAAGTATTATTTTTAATTAAAATTTGTGAAAGAGTATCAGGAAAACTAATAACGACAGTAATGCCATTTTATTTAGTCAATTAAGATTTATAACAAAAAAATTCTCTCTCTCTCTCTCTATATATATATATATATATATATATCTCTCTCTCTCTCTCTCTCTCTCTCTCTCTCTCTCTCTCTCTCTCTCTCTCTCTCTCTCTCTCTCTCTCTCTCTCTCTCTCTCTCTCTCTCTCTGATAATACAACTTACTCGCACTGCGCGAGTAAGTTGCTGCCAACACTGATCGCACGTGAAGTGCACATTTGGAGCAAGGAGGTGGTCTGCCGTACATGCACGCCGTACCGTTCATATACATATGGTATTGCTTTAGTTTATTAAACAATAAATATATAATAAGAAAAATTAATTAACTACAAGATAGGAATAATTTTTTAGAAATGAAAATATCTTATTTAAGATATATATGTATATATATATATATATATATATATATATATATATGCTATATATATAATATATATATATATATCTTACCAGTAATTTATATATATATATATATATATATATATATATATATATATATATATATATATATATATATATATATATATTTTTTTTTTTTTTTTTTTTACAACCTCCCAGGAAGAGTCAATACTCTTTTCTGCGGGGCCAGCACTCTTCTGAATCTTCCTCTATCTTCAAAAACTCCATCTTCCCTCATCTCCTGCATGACGGCAATTCATGTCTTCTCAGTGAATCCTCCACCGAGCTTTCCCATCTCTTCCTAGGTCTTCCTCTTGGTCTCGTTTCCTCCGGTCTCCACTCCCATCTCTTCTTGGCCACTCTTCCCTCTTGCATTCTCTCCAGATGTCCCCACCACCTCAATCTGGCTGCATCCATTTTATTCAATATAGCCTTCACTCCAACCTCCTCCCTTATTCTTTCGTTTCTCTGTCTGTCTCTTCTAGTCTTTCCCATTATCGCTCTCAAAACGTACATCTCCGCCGACTGTATTCTACTATCCTCTCTTGTGGTCGTACTCCATGTCTCTACTCCATATAGTGAAATCGGTGTTAACACACCTTCAAACATAATCTTTCATTTCCCACACTCATTCTGGCTGGCTGGGTATTATTTTCAAACCCAGGGACATACTAAACGAAAATTCTTATGATTTCTTGTACATTTCCTCCTCTCTTCCAAATACTCCACCCAAAATATTTACATTTCTCCAGCCATCTTTATCTCAGTCCCTCCACCTCTATTCTCAACTCTATATCAACTTCTTCTCTCTACTGACTACCATGATCTCCGTCTTTTCTGTGTTTATAGTCAAGAGCCGGCCTCTCAGCCTGTAGGCAAACTTATCACTACCTCTCTCAACCTGTCTCCCTCTTCGCTCCAGCACGCCAAGTCATCCGCATAAGCCAAAATATCACCGTCCAAATCTCCGATTTCTTCTCTCACTTTCTTTATCACTACATCCAGATACGATACAAACAAAATTGGTGACAACACGCTTCCTTGTTTAACCCCTGTTCTCACCTCGAACCATTCCTTATTCTCACAGTCTCTTCTTCAACTCTACTTTATATTCCTGTACAAACTCTCCAGAGCTCCTCTCAACTTTCTACCCACTGCATAATTCTCTCTCCAACACTCTCCACAGTCTCTCTCAGGCACTGAATCAAAAGCTTTCTTCAGATCTATGAAAGCCATATATGCTCATTTATTATATTCCCATACCTTTTCCAAAGGTAATTCTCAGAGCAGACAAAGAGAGATCCGGCAGTGCTTCTGTTCTTTCTATATCCGTGCTGCTCTTCTCCCAGCCTTGGCTCTACTACCATTCTCAGCCTTTTCTCTAGTATTCTCTATGTTTTTACCAGATGGTTCAACAAGGAAATACCCCCTATAGTTTTTACAGTCTCCAGTGTCTCCTTTTTCCCTT
>JABUQX010039433.1:0-38320 GCA_015478945.1 Trachelipus rathkii
TTTATCGTTGCTTTAATTACAAGAATTAATAAATGTTTTTCTTCCTATAAAAGCATGCTTTTATTATCGCACTAAGGTTTACTTTTGCAAATAAATTTAACGAACAGGCACCGACCGGCGAAAAGTCGCAGGCGCAAAGGCGCATAGGCGGATAGGCGCTAGGCACAGGCGCACTAGGTCCGGCGGCATAGGCGCATAGGCGCAGGCGCACTCAAAAAAAAATTATAGGCGCGCCCAGCTCTGACATATATATATATATATATATATATATATATATATATATATATATATATATATATATTTCTATACTTATATATATATATGTATATATATATATATGCTATCTTCAACTATATATATATATATATATATATATATATATATATATATATATATATATATTCCTTCTCCCACATAATATCAGGGTGGTATCAATGTCTGTTTCGTGTTGTTTGTTTAAATGTATTCTTTCTAGCTGCTCAAGTGACCCTATCTCGTGTTAATATTACTCGTTAATCCAAACTTCTGCATTTTCCAATGTAGAAGTTTGTAGAAGTTCCCCAACTTCTTCTTCAAGTCACCTACATCTGGATTTGCCCTTTCTTGACTCTATTACCCATCTTCTAGCACATAAAAACTTTGTAATCATCATATAATCTAAGCACATACCCATGTCATCTCAGCACCCCATATTCTGCATTTTCAAACAGATTTCTAACAACACATTTCCTTTATCTTTACATTTCTAATAATATCTCAGCTCTTCAAACATCAAACATCAAACATGTCAGAAGCCTTTCGTTTTAATCCATCCTTCTCATATTGGCATTTAATAATACCCACTTCTAATATTTAATTTGGAACAGGATATATAACTTTTTTTTTCAAAAGTTTTGAACTTAGTGGTTTCGAGGCATCAACAAGTAATATTGTGTTTTAATCAAATGAAACATATGAATGGTATAACTTACCTGGTTTTGGACGAAATCTCCGGACGAATACATCAAGTATATTGCATGATAGGATAATACAATCTGCATAATTGAGAGATGTGGCTTCAAGTTTTCTCTTACCAATACATAAGTTGCATAAAACCCGCCGACCGAAAAATAAAGAATTATGCAACAAAATCCCAAGTTAGCATGACGTTCAAATTGTTCCTTAAGCTTAGCGATCTTTTTAAGTTTCTTCACTAGTATCTGGAACGTTTGTATCTGTTCATCTGGTTCTATACATTTCTTTTCCCGTATGTTGACATTTTGCTTAATATTCTGACTACTTGAAAAGGTTTTTGGTTCCTGGGATTGTAGATACTTAAAAACTTCCTTTTTCAAACAGTTGACAATAAAACAGTTTATAAGGCTAATAACTAAGGTAGTTAAATAGCCTGAAATGTCTTCTAGAACTATTACAATATAGGTAATTATATATTGATAAAATATATTAAATCTAATAGCAAAACATATTTGACAGATAAATAATCCCAAATACGCCAAGAGTATGAACATTCCGAACTTGAAGTATTTCATGTTCATGTTCTTAATTGTAAAACGAAGTCCAAAGTTGTTCCTATAAATGAAACGTGTTGCCCATTTGCTTTTTGTAACCTGCCAAAAGTGTATAATTATTATGAAAATTGACCGAGTTGAAAATAAAAGTTGATCAAAATCTAAATCAAATCTTCGGTATTGCGAGACGAAGTTGTAAATGCATTTTAACATTAAGCACAGGAAGAAGACTGAATACCCAAGAAACCAACCTAGCCAAAATTTTGAGACTTTCAATTTTATTGTTTTTTCATTTTGATCAATGATGTGCCATGGAGTTTTTCCCAAAATTCTCCAATAAAATAATACTATGCTTACGAAGAAACTCGACAAATCCATGTTAGTTGAACTACTGGTAGAATTTCCTCTCCCCTTATACTCCATCATTTAATTTTGCATAATATACACAAATCAATATATTATACAATGCATACAAATTTCATCAAACTGTCAAAAATAATAATGATAATAATGGGTTTCCTAATAATTCCGTTGTAATCATATTCTGAACAATTTTATTTAATCCATTTGCTAGAAAAATAACCTTCAATGAACGTAGTAATTACATACTTCATCTAATATGAACATTTTATTCATAATATAAGAACCTTTTTAAATTATTTGGAAATTAATTTCCAAACTTTGTGGAAGAATTAACATTAAATTGACCATAATTTATTTTTGGCAGAATATTGTCAACACTTGAATGAAAATATAATCGTTAATTTTATTATATGCAAATACTGATCTTACATGAATGTCAATATTAGGGTTGGCCTAGCAACGGATCAACAGTCATTTTTTTGTGCACCGCACGGCACCGCACCTGCTTTTACAACCGCACCACACCAATGCTTCTGGCAATCCTATCAAATAATTACGGGATTATTTATAAACTTTTGATTGGTCTACATTTAAAAGGTAATGAAAGTTTTCATTGTGAAAATTTATCCAAGGTTCTATGATAAAATCGATAAGAAATCATTGGGCACTCACTATAAGATCAAACCCATAGGGCACGAAAAGATCAAACCCATAGGGCACTATAAAATCAAACCCATAGGGCACTAAAAGATCAAACCCATAGGACACTATAAGTTCAAATCCATAGGGCACTATGAGATCAAACCCTATAGATTCCCATGAAAAAACCTACAGATGATTTTAGAATTTTTGTTACAGGCCATATGAAATTTCCCATAGGTTCACACGGGGTAAACCTTTAGTGCCCTATGTAAAAACTTTTGAAAATATTACCATACTTACACTGAAACTTACAATGAACTTTTCCGGCCAAGGAGTCAATCTATAGGAAGTGGTTAAAAAAAAAAAGGTAATTGGCCGCCGGACCATTATTTAGTATTTATATATATGGATTAGCTTTAACCACGTTATCTCAGGTCTGGTAAAACATAAGACAAATTCTCAAGTAGTTCTGTGGAAGAGCACTCGTCCAGCAAAGCGAGAAACCCAGGTTAGTAACTGGTCGGGTGAGAGAATGTGAACTGCTCTCTCCTTCGTCTTTAATCGGATGTAAAAATGAGTACACCTCCTACTTGAGTAGGGTTCTTTCTGCCAGTGAGTAAAAAAAAAAAAAAAATTTGTAGGATCAAATTTTGTTAATTAAACTTTGCTTCAAAATATATTACTTCAACTTACATTTTTGATATAATTTATATCAAAATCACTGAAAATGTCATTTTTTGCGATTTTTAGGATTTTTTGAATTTTGTGGTTGAGTTCCACCTTTAACAATTGTTTAATTTGAAAAAAATTACTTTAAATCTTGCACACTTTTATTTTTTTACAGATCGTTCAAAAATAACTAAGTGGTTTCGAAGCATCGAGAAGTAATATTGTTTTATTTATTATTAAATAAAACATATGAATGGTATAACTTACCTGGTTTTGAACGAAATCTCCAGAGAAATAGATCATGTATATTGCATGATAGCATAAAACAATTTGTATAATTAAGGAATATGCTTTCAATTTTCCTCTTAAAAATGCATAAGTTGCATAAAATCCGACGATCGAAAAATAAAAAATTATGCTGAAAAACCCAAAGTTAGCTTGATGTTCGAACTGCTCCTTAAGCTTAGCGATCTTTTTAAGTTTCTTCGCTAGTATCTTGAATGTTTGTATCTGTTCATCTGGTTCTATACATTTCTTTTCCCGTATGTTGACATTTTGTTTAATATTCCGGCTACTCGAAAAGGGGTTTGGTAGTACGGACTACGGATTGTAAATACTTAACAACTTCCTTTTTCAAATTGTTTACAATAAAACAGTTTATAAGGCTAATAACTAAGGTAGTTAAAGAGCATGATATTTCTTCTAGAACTTTTACAATATAAGTGATTACAATTTGATCAAATATATTCAATGTATCAAAACATAATTGATAGATAAATAATCCCAAATATGCAATGAGTATAAACATTCCGAACTTGAAGTATTTTCTGTTCACTTTCTTAAGAGTAAAACCAAGTCCAAAGCTGTTCCTAGAAATGAAACGGGTTGCCCATTTGCTCTTTGAAACCTGCCAGAAGTGTAAAATTATTACGAAATATGACCGAGTACAAAGTAAAAGTTGTTCAAAATCTGTATCAAATCTTTGGTATTGTGAGCCGAGGTCGTATATCCTTTTTAACATTAGATAAAGTAAAAAGATCGAATACCAAAGATACCAACCTAACCAAAATTTTGAGATTTTTAATTTAATTCGTTTTTCATTTTGACAATGGTATTTAAATAATCAGAAGAGGATTACTGGAATATATGGGAGTAAAAAAATAACCACACCTATCACCCTCTACATGGGCAAATAGGCCTCGTAGATATACATCTAAATATAATTTATTGTATAGCATTGAATTAAATAAGTTGCCCAAACCCTTTCTTAACAGTGTTCAATCATGGTCCTAACCATGCCAATTACAGCTAACCTGATCATCTCCATTAAATTGCTAACAATTTACAAATTACCAAAGGGGTCAGGTTCATATAAAATTGTCTAAGCTTTTCAACTATAGAAATTTATATTAACTTTTATCGTCATTCTAGCATATAGTATACCCCTACTATAGGTAATAAGCCCTTCCACAATTTTCAAAATGCTTAATGATAGATTTGATGAGTACATACGATTTCAAATAATATACTTAAAAATATCATATTTGACAAACACGTAAAATTTTATTTCAAAGATAAAGCTTACCTTATGTTCCTCACATTATTAATTAAAATATTTCAATATACGAGGTAAAAAATCCCCCAAATGATTTCCAGGAGTCGAATTACACAATTACGATGAGTACTCTTGTCATATTACCTAACACAAATCATATCACGCAAAAACTGAGGGTGTATCTAAAATCTTTTTATATAGGGTACTTCTAGTTAATAACCGAGACCAAGGTTGCTATACCGTATAAGGGGTGTACTATGAATACAGGCATTTAAAATTCCCAAAATCAAAGAAGAAATTGGACTTTACCTGTTTTTACTTGCAGTGATTAATAAATAGATTATATATATATATATATTATTATACATTAAATTATAATATATATATATAATATCAATAGTATGGAGTATTATGAACTAAATTATATATATAGTATATTTAATAAATATATATTAATTATATATTATATATATATAATATATATATATATATATATTATATATATATATACCGTGATAAGTTATAGCACAATTTAATAAGTATTATTATACTATATATTCTACAAATATTATGGTTAACAGTATTTAGTAAAAGCTTAGTAGCCACAAGGTAGACACGCGGGTAACATATATGTATAACACAAACATTTATTTAGAAGACCAAGGGGAATAATATTTATGCACTAGTAAGTTCAAAAAAAAACTTTCTAAAGTATCAAGTACAAAATTTAAAGTTACAGATGTTGTGAGGATCAAAAAAATAATTTTATCTTAGGTGGTATAAGCACCTTTCTGGAATTAATGCCCAGAAGCTTGACGCACATAAAGGAATTTTCTTAAAAAGAAGGCTTCATCAAACTATAACATTATTTAATAATTTTTCTGAACTTAGAAAATTTTTTTTACAGAAAACTTAGCAAAAATTTTCGGGTCTTCAGAGATAAATAGTGTAATGGATCCCTGTCTGAGTACACCTTTACTACTATATCTAATATAATATACTAAGAGATGGTAATTACAATATTAATATTGTAATAATTAAAATAAAACTAATATTAATACTAAGGAGTATAGATTATACATAATTAATTATATGTATTAATTAATATATTAATATAATTAGAATACATATTATTAGTAAAGAGTATACATATATTATGATTTTATAAATATTAATTTATCCTTCTATTATTTTAACATTTAATTATATTATTATAATATTTAGTTATATATATATATATAAATATACCTTTATAGTATATATATATAATATATAATTATTATATATCATAAGTATCATATATAAACAACAATATTTAATATATTAATATATATATATCAATATATATATTTATCAACATATATATTATAGGAGTATATATAATTAATATATTAGTTTATATATATATATAATATATACAAGGGAGAGTTATTAATATATATATTAATATAATAATATATATTTATATATACATATAATATATATATTACAGTATAGTGTATACAATTATATTATATAAATATGTATATTAATAATATATATATTACCTAAATATAGCGAAATAGAAGTACATCCTAATTATATACTTAGATAAATATCATTAACTTTATATATATATACTAAGTAGGGTACTACTTATAATTATTATTAAATATCATATATATATATATTATATACAGTATATATGTTATAATAATAATATATTGTATATATATATTATATATATAAATTCATCAGTGGGATACATATATTAATATATTGTACATACGAGTAAATTAGCCTAGTAAGGACAGGCGTAATCACCAACACATATTGTAAGGTTAACGCTACATTAGCAAAATTGGTTTCGCGTATCAGTTCAAATAAAAAGTTACTTAAGTTCAGAAAAGTTAGGTAAAGTTAATCATCCAAGTTTTTAAAGGAAATTATCCACATTAGTAATAAAATAATTAAAAAATAGAGTGACGCTAATAACAAGTACTTTCTGGAAATTATGCAAGAAGCATTGCCACTACAACAATTATTGGCTTGAAGAGAAAGATCTTTTAATCTAATTAACCTATCTCATAAACTTTATCTGAACTTTAAGAGATTTTTTCTTTAGAACCTAAAAAAGAAATATATATGTTTACGAGGTCACTAAATGTGTGGGTTACCAAACCTTGTCTATATCAGTATTACCCAATATAGGGTTATAAAGGTTATAATGATAAATATATGATATAATATATATAATATACTAAATATATATACTTATATATATTATAAAGTGTATATAAAACATAATATATATTAATATTATGTATATCCATATATATATATATATATATATATATATTATATATAATATATATACTAGTATATATGATTACAATATATATATTATAATTATTGATATTTAATCTATAAGGTAATACTTGTAGACAGCGCACCACAGCACATTTTGATGAACCGTGAAAAATTCTCATTTTTCTAAGTTCAAAAAAATTTCTAGAGGGTCAGAAAATTAAACAACGATCAAGTTATATGTACATATTTTATAATCCAAGTAAAATTTACCTTATCTTTTTCCACGATCGCTTATTTGGACTCTTCAGAATTAATAGAACTTTAATTATAAATTAATTTTCTTAAAACACAACTTAACTTTTCTGAATAAAATATGAAATATTTTTTTGTAAACTTACCGATAAAGATTTAACATTGCCGAAGGTCTCAAAAAACCATGTGGTGGGTCGGGTTGACCATGTTCATTAACAGTAATTACTCTGTTTATATAATCAAATATAAATAACATATATAGTATAGGTACCTATAATATTAATTAGTATACTATATTATATTATTAATATATATAATATATATATATAACTAATATAGTTAATGGATTATATATATATATATCGTTAATATATATATATTATTACAATATATATATAATATCATATAAAGTATATTGGAGTATAATATATATATTATAAATAATATGTACTATAATATTAATATATACCCATAATATCTTAACCATTTCCTGCAATGGTCTGCAGGTGGTTGGTTGGTTGGTGATAGGAGCATGTTTTAACCAAATTAATCACTCATAGTACCATAATACAAATAAAAAATACCACCTAAATCATAGGAGAGAGGGGTAGTAATTCTCAGCCCCTTTAGCTTACCTGTATGGGGAATAAAATTTCTTAAATTTATCCTTCTAATATGAAACCAGGAAGTCCTTCGAGACAGAAGTTAATGCAGCTTCACCTATCTATACAATAATTGGTTAACTTTATTATTTTTAAAGTTTTATCCTTCTTTCTATTTTTATTATCTTTTTAACAGTATTAATAAATATTATAAATAAGATTACTGTTCACAAAGTAACACTTGAAAGTATAATAATTTTGTAGCTTCTCCAAATCTGATTTCAAATGAAATTAATTCAAATGTATAGTATGTTTCATGGTAAACATTTATAAAAATTCCCGAATTATAAAGAAGATTTTTTTCTAAACATATCAACTCGATCGACAGGTCGAATCATCATATAATGATCAAGAGGCTAGTCTATTATTATACTTAATTATATATATAATTAGTGATCAACGTGGTTAATAATACTAATATATTGTACGGTATAAATACATATATTATATAATATATGTTAATTAATAATATATTAACTATAATATATAATACATACATAGGTTTATTGAACAATATATCAAACACATACATGTTTATTGAAGAAATGATAATTAAATAATAACATGCGTATTAATATATTATATACAATAGTAGAGGTATATATATATATATATTGGACCATTAATAGACTTTTTACATGACTGAAAGAAATTTTCTATCGGAAAAGGTTTAACCTCTAAGTTTCAAATTATATACTCCGGGGTGAGACTTTATAAAAAATCATAAAATTTAATTCTATTGTTTAAAAACAGAGTAGAAAATTTCATTATGTTGTCCCTTATGCGCTTCACGGATTCTCACTTTTTATGATTTATAATATAAAAGTAAATTATATATTATTATAAACTTTATAAGTAATGGAAAAATAATATAATAATGATAATTAATATATATATATTATATATAATATATATATAATATATATATCTATCTTCATAAACTAAGCTATAATATTGATATGATTTTATAAATATGTTAGTAAACTTTAAATATGAGGTATGCTAATATACTTATAATCGTAAATAAGATCATGTCTTAAGTAATTTTTCCCTTAATGCTAGCGACGAGTATTTAGTACACTAGAGATTATGATGCTAGGCTAGGTCCTACAAGTAAAACATAATTATGTATATTCTGGAATTACAGCCGAAAATATTCTAAGAGGATGGGGGATTAGAATTATAACTATTTTTTATTTTTTTGTTTATTATTTTTTTTTTATACCACCTTTTATTTATTATATTTGTTGTTGGTTTTTCTTTTTTTTTTTTATTATTAAGCTTTATATATATATATACCATATCGAATATATATTCAATAATTATTTCCCCACGTGGGTTCGCACCTATATTATACAAGGTGAGCTCAGAGCAATATCATTGTGAAATCAGTAAGTTCTCTAACAAAATGTGATTTTATATATGAGTAAATATTTAAATCTCAATTTTTATTTATTTCTTGTTGTGTTTATTCTATTTTTTTATTTTTAAGCTAAAGGATTAACCATAGGGAATAAATATCCTGAGCAAAGATCCCGGGGCAGGACCAGATCGAGGGTTTCGTCTCACGGCCTCCTCGTGGACCCCACGACGGGGGGGGACTTAATACAATCCCGCCCGGGTGCATCCACGTGGATTGGAACTTCGTAACAACGGAACCCCGCTCTTATGCCCGTCTATTGGGTTGTCAGCAGGGGTTCCTCCGACCACCATGTGTAAACATCCCATCTCCGGGGTATAGTGAAATGGTCTCCCTATCCAGCAAACTATGTTACCCCCTGGCTCGTCGGGCTGCGAGCCTCCATCAAATAGGGGATGTGCAGAATCTTTTTTAAAAAATTTTCGAACGTAAATAAAAAAAAAAAAAAACTATACAATTTATTACCGCTGAAAACAAGTATATAGTAGTATATAGGGCAATAATAATATATAATTATATGATACAATATTTAATCATAATATATAATCATAATATATATAGGTATATACATTATTAATATTGTATATATTATATATATATATATATATATATTATAACATTAAATCATATATAAAAATTATATAATATAATATAGTTATATAATATATAACATTATATATATATATATATACTATACAGAAATCCCCCCACTTTAGATAAATATTAAAAATGACATTTTATAAGAACAGAAATTATAAATAACTGACAAGTGAAGACTAGCTTTTCTTTTCTTGTGTACGACTTCTTTTTCTTTTTTTTAAAATATAATTCTCGTAATATATATACCCCAAATGATTAGCGACCAACATTATTTAATGGCAACCTAGGCTGATCGCTGTAATAAGTCATTGGGTATATCGAAGTATCTGCTATCCATCCCCCAATATATATATGGCTGGAAGCGACAAACGAAATCTCAAGATGTATATATATATTATAATATATATATTAAATATATATATTATATAATATATACAAGGGTGTACAATAATATATAATATGTTCATTAAATATCCATAATTATGGATTTAAGTCTAAGTGATATTAGGTATTAAGTTTAACAATTTATATATATTAACTATATGGTAATATATTTTATAGAAGAAGTATATTATAAACTAATATATATATGTATAACTATAATATATATACTCCAATATAATTCTTATAAGGGGTACTAATATATATATAGTATATATATAATCATCTATTAATGCAAAGTTATCATAAGTATGTATTAATATATAAATAACATTATATCTTATATATAATATATTAAATACCATAATATAATATAGGACAAATCATGTAGCAAAGCTGGTACTGTTGCGTTAATAATAATGGACGTAAGTGTTGAACGAGTTTTTAACTTAAATTATATTTACCGCGACTGATAATCCCGTGAAATCGTACGTAAATAATTTGCAATCACGATGAGTTCGTGTGGTAAACCGTTTTGACATACCGCCGACAGTACATTTGCCAATCATTCAATCACACATTAATTTTTATTTAGAATATTATATATGTACAATTAATAATAATATGATTAATTAAATAATTAATAAATAACCTAATATATATTAAAACTAATAATAAATATCAATAGTGCTAAGTTAAATACACTATAAATTAAATAATTAATAATAATAATAATAATTAATAAATTATACTTATTTATTATTTTTAAATCATTCATCCTTTAACAATTTGACAGATATTTACTCTCTTTTATTTGTTATGAGGGTATAATAATACATTTATAATATTTTTTTTTTTTTTGTAGTGTATTTGTAAAACAAAAGTCTCCGAATTTACAAGGTTGGTATAAATGGTCAAGACTTAACGTAATTGCGAAATGACCGGGACCGCAGTGTGGAATAATCATTTAATTTCTATGGGTTGTTTTTAATTCTACATTTTTTTTTTTTTGCAATTAACATATTCGTAAACGGGAAATTATATTATAAACTAAGAATTAACAATTATTTCTCCCCATTTTAGGGGCATCGAACGCAGGGACTGAGAGGGGGGACGAAGTCCCCCCGTCGGTCACCTAGAGGCCGAGGGTAATGCGAAGAGACGCACCGACTCCTGTCATCTTTGCAGTAATCACCTATGAGTATATACTTACCGTTTAGTTTAGATAAAACAAAAACGAACTATATTTAAAATTAATACTGAAACAAGATATGGTTTTGGTATTAATTTTAACTAAGCGATATCCATACCGTAGGTAAACTCAGCATGATACACCCGAGAAGGGAGTGATCGCGGGTCATTCTCAGGCTCCTCTGTCCTGGTGGGAAACGACGGTGGGGGACTATCCCGTCACCTCATATACGGGGTCCCCACTAATTCTAGTTCCCCGCGTTCGGCTCGAGCCCCTCATTAAACATAAAAATGGGAGGTAATAAAAAAAGTTTTTTTGTTATAATATATATAAAAAGACAGAATAAATTAATAAATAAAAAAAATGATTTTGTGTGCAATACTCGAACCTGACTAGACTCATATGTAGCGTTTCTCCTAGTTAAATGATGTCAAGCTTTAGACACTGATATATCTATATATATATAACTATATAATATATTATAATAGTATATGATGATAGTGTAACTCTTAAAAATTAGCTTATTATTAATACCAATACTCCCAATAAATCATAGGGGTATATATCAATAAATATTAGTAAATAATATATATTATTAATATACTTAATTAATCCATATAGTGTCATTATATGTAAGTTATATATACAATTAATCATACATTCATATTGGTAATCAATATAATGTTAAATTAACTATTACCATAATTTATATTAACTTTAGCCGTAGGGTACTATTAATTTAGATATAATAATATATATTAAATATTACAAAGTAATAATAAATTAAAGGCTCATTTGATATTATATTATTAATACTAAATTAAATATATATATATTAAATATGAGGTACATATATGTATTAATAATATAAATAATAAATATATAATAATATATATATATATATATACGGGGTATAATATAGTATTATATAATAATATATTAACATATTATATATAGTGTAGTAGACAATATTTTCTTTATTGTCTTTCTTTCTTCACCTTTCCTACTTGCCCCCAAGATTGGGGTAAACGGTTGCTAAATGTACTAAGCCATCGGAAGAAAATGGGTAAAAACGCAAGTAATTAAGGAGAACTGGATTGAACAACGTATCGAAAAGAAAAGCTCCATAGTCACTTACCCAGGGCGCGTCACCTCTTGTTAATACCATTATAATTGTTAAGTGAGATGACCTCGTTCAGCACAGAGCAGAGAGAGATCCATAACCCATTTATATTATGAAGGGTCATCAATAAATCCCGGACTCATACAGGGTAAGTATATGTTATATAATATACAGAGGGGTAATAATATGTATATACATATAGCGACGGACCCTCACTAGGAACCGACCGGGGATCATCCCTTGGCCCACGTGGGCCACAACCATGCCCCATACAAAACCCGCCACTATCTCTCGGGGTACCCAATTATCATAAGAGTATATGCACTTTATTTATCTCGCCTACCTGCACTAAAACTTCACACCTTATCTCGAGGGTCAACCTTATCATGAATAATGCATTAATATCAGTTTCAATCAAACTCATAGACCATATCAAATGCGCAGGCTATCAATTTCTGTATCTCACTGTATTTCGGTCTCCTACCAGCCGGTCGGCATTCCCCAACTTATAACTAGACAGGTTCCTACTATAATGCTATACTAATTACCATCCGCTAACCAACCTACAATCATTCTAAATCATATTAGAGGCCTTTATCCACATGACCAAAAATACCATCTCCAACATATCGCTTTTCAATTTATAATTCTCTCAATTTAAAAACCACCACTAATTCCCTTCGACACGCGAGCGAGCCACTTACACCTTACTATATATAGCAGATCTTTACCATCCTAATTCATCTTCCATATCAGGAGTTGCTGCTGTCTACACCATATAGCTAACACCCTAAGCATTGTTCAGTCTAACACTTGAACTTTTAAGATCTTAATACTTATCTATTCCAGACATCCCGTCTCACTACCTAAACAAGAATAGGTAAATATATAATCAGGCAGGTTAAACACATTACCAACTCATTGATAAGACCCTAGCACACTCAAGACTTAGTCCCCCTACATTTACCAATGATTCAATTGCACCAGCCACCTTCCCTTCCTACAATTCAAAACTATACTACACTCTTCATTATTCTCCCTTTTCATCCAACATATAATCTAAATATTTAAACTTAGGTTTATACTCACCATTATCTCATTACAACCAGAGGGCAGTAATCATACCTCACTTATTATGAAATATTAATTAAACTCAACGAACAACTTTGATTCTTAATGCTGCTCACCATCTAACATAACTTCACACTGAGGAGTGTCCTCACTCACAACCATAACCTTAACTCTTATCCACGTTTACTTTCAAGCGCCTCCTTCCACACACCCTGCCAAATCTCTCTATCAATCCTCTTCAAACTCTCTTCAGATTCGCCACACTAGAAACCAAATCATCCGCATATAATAGGTAGGCACCCTCAACTCATCTCCATTCTCCATCATTCTAAACACCATTTCCTGCCATCCCACCTCAAAATTCTTTCATAAACCCATCCAATTATACAAATTGAATAACCAAGGCAGACATAACACAACCCTGTCTTACTCCCCGTCATTAATCCTAATCCAATCACCATCTGGACACCAATTTATTCCTTACACACTGCTGTCACTTATCGTCATAACATACTTTTGATTCCATTCAGAAGCCTACACCAACCACCATATATCACTAACAACTGCCATAACGCTTCCCTATTACTCTATCATACGCCTGTTGCAAATTCCATAAAACCTAATACAATTTATTCTTCTTACTCCTCATTTTCTCAATCAATTTGTTTTCAATGTAAGATTTGATCCACACATCCCTCTACACACCTCCTAAACGCACCTTGTTCTTTCACCTAATAGTCCCTCAGTCAGACTCGACGTCACTCCTTTCTGACGCCAAAATACCAGTCCATATACCTTCCCACACACTCAATAAACTTATTCCCGCTATCAATTTCTACAGCCCCTTTCTCCCTTACCCTATATCAAGGTACTAATTACCGCTCCCCTCCAATCCCTTGGAACTCATAACCCCTCATAAACGCTTTATTACACAACTTCCAATCCAATCAATCACCATCTCGCCTTCCGCTCTGATCATTTCAACTATTGAAATTTCATCTATACCCTGCAGATTTACATTCTTCAACTTTCTCACCCTACCCATTACCTCTCCTCCTTACTAAAATACTCATCCCCAAAATACCTATTCCTTCCTTTCCCTCAAAACCGCACACATTCACTAACACCTCATCATTACTTGTTAATATTGTGCAGATTTTCGAAAGTGTTTCTTTCCACACTCCCCTCACATCATTTCATCAGTTACAAAAGCACCATCCTAATTCATTATTCTAAAGCAGATTTCCCCTTATTCTCTATTCTTACCTTTCGCGTGTCCTTCCAGAAGAGCTTCCTATTTCCTTGTATGTCCTCATTTATCTCCTTCCAAACTGTTTCATTTACCTCTTGTTTTCTCCTACCTGAATACACCTTTTAGTATTTCTTTTTTCCTCCTTCAATAATTCCAAGCATCTATATATGCATTGAAATATTTTATGAATCTTCATCATTTGCTTTTAGTATCAATTCAACCAAATGACTTAATCTTCTGGTGGTACTACTTTTATACCGCTTTTGCTACATTACAACCTAATTTACTCTATTCATGTCAGACCAGGTTAATATTTATCGCTTGTTGTATAAACATATCCTTAACTACTTATTAAGCCTGAACTTGGTTATTATATTAATTAATATTAATATTAATTATATATATAATTATATAAATGGTAATAATTCGATGATTCACAAATTAATATATGTATTTCAATATATATTAATATATAATATATCCTTATATATATATATACCATAGTGAGGTAACTAATATATATATATATATATTGAATATATGTATATTTAATTATAACTAATTTATTATTCAATAGTATTATATATATAATATATTATATATATATATATAGGGTATATATAACCAAATATATATGTTTAAATATATACATATATATACAGGGTTCACATTATGATATTATACATATAACATGGGGTACATATAATATGTATAATAATAATAATAATGACGTCATAATATATTATATTACAATATAATCTGGTGTTACATATTATGATATATATTACTATAAGTTATCATACAAAGGGACATATATGTATTTCAATATACAGGGGTACATATATACTATTATAATACATATTACATGAAGGTACAATATAAAGTATATAATTAATACAGGGGTACATATATTTGTATATAACATAATAACAGAGGTAATATTATATGTTATAATACATATATTACGGGGTCTTATATCATGTTATATACATATCAGTGGGATAATAATAGTATCATAATTACACCGGGGTTACATATATGTATTAATACATATATACAGGGGTACATATAATGTATTACATAATAATAACAGGGTTACATTATGTATTAATCATTATAATCAGGGGATAACATATAATGTTTACATATACAGAGTGGTACTACAACATATATTGTGATTATAGCAATACAAGTGGGTAACATCCACTATTTGAATTCATATCCAGGGGTAGTCATAGTATTAGTATAATTTACATATTACAGTGGGTACATATATGTTATATCATATAACGGGTTGAGCGGAATATTATGTATTATCTATATATCTTGAAAGATGAGTAAGAAAAATCAATTTAAATAATGAATAACAATTTCAATTAAATATATGTAATAATAAACACAAATAGACTCTATAAGTAAATCCGAAAGATATGTGGGTCTAATTCACCATTAATTATTATATTCGATTCAGTCGCTCATATGTATTCTGGTATAATAAGTTCAGTAGACATTAGAGCATATTTGAGCCTATCTTACTTAATTTTAAGTATGATATAAAAATATCTGTCACGATTGCAATATAAAATATATATAGCGCAGAGAGAGCGGAGAGAACGTTCAGATACTTAAAACCAGTCCAAATCTTTTAACTCGTTAACTAACAGTACAGTTGGCCAGTTTTAATACAAATGCCATATATATATATATAAATATTTATATATACTCCAATATATATATAACACTATATATTTATAATATTATGTATATATATATAAATATATATATAAATATACAATATATATTATTATATATATACCTAAACCATTTTCACAAACATTTGCAAAAACATATCTATTTATTACTAATACTTAAATATACCTATAGTAGTGAGTAGTAATATACATATATTAATGTATCAGGGGCGGCCTCGTACGATCATTAATATAAGAGTGGTACTAATTGCATCTGAACATTAACAGCGCAACGGGACACTATATCATATAATATCTTATATATATATTTAATTTAAATATTAATATTATATATATATATCATAAATATATTAAATATATCCATGAGGGTATTTAACAATTAACCAATATTAATATTATATATATGTATTATTATATATACATAATAATTTATACAGAGTAGGTTAATATAAATTAATACTGATTGGTTATTAAGCCAATCTATAACATGTAATAAACCGGGGTATACATCATTGTATTTACATATAACAGTAGTGTATAATACATATATGTATATTAATATATATACATATATTAATACCAGGGGTATCAATATTAATGTATAAGTTAATACATCAGATAACAGAATTATCCGCTCTCCGACCTCGCATTATACTAATTAAAATTTATACATACGAGAGCTTGTATGAACAATTATCGAACACAATCTATGCAGGAATAAATTGACACGCATAACAGATTCCAAGTAATAATAAAGTCAAATTGAAACTTTAAGTATTAGGAAAAGTGTAAATCATAATCTAATAAAATATTTAATTAAGAAAAAAAAAAGACATTCAAGGGGTAATTCTTATTTGTAAAACTATATGTTTAAACTCATAAGGACCATATTATAATCCTTTGCTTATGTATATTAAACCATGCTATTGTAGTATCATCACACATATAAAAACTCTAAGTGATCTTAACCTTTAAACTTAATTTAAATATATGAAATTATTTGAATATTTTATTTTATTATCCAAATTAGATTTCGTTTAAATAAAAAAAAAAATGATAAACATGGAAAGAATTACAATATTAAATATAAGTTTCAATATCTTTTATTTGATCTTAAGTAGATTTAAAAATAAAAAAATTGGCTTTCAACTTTACCTGGAGATAAATATACTTATATATGAAGCCATATAAATATATATCAATATATAATGTCAAGGTAATACCATATATATATATAGTATAATATAATTATATACATATATCCAAAGGTGATAGTATATTCAATATATATACTTATAGTATAATACATATAACAAAGTGTAACATATAGTAAATTATATAACTATAATATATTAATATAATATATATATATCAAATAGGTGTTATTATTATATCACTATAATATATATAGTTAATCTTGTATATACATATAAGGGAGTACTCCATATGATTAATACCATACATATACCCGGGGTCAATAATATTGATAGTATAAGATTATGATGATCAGATAGATATGATTTAGATTACGCATAAATAGATAGATCTAGATAGATACGATAGATAGATAGATAGATAGAGAGAGAGAGAGAGAGAGAAAGAGAGAAGAGAGAGAGGAACGATATATGAGAAGAGAGATAGTGTCAGTACAAGAGATAGAGAGAAGGACGAGAAGGGGTAAGAATAGTAAATGATGAATAGAGAGTAACGAAGTAAGTTGCAGGGGGTAACCACTATATGCATATAGAGCTACATGTGATCAATTAGGTGGATACAATATAATGTTCTTTAAAATAAAAGCAAGAGAACTCTGCTTTACAATTATATGTTGATGGTTAAAGTTATATAAATTCGTTATATTACGTTATCGCCTAGAAACGTATATGAAAATTCATAGGTCAAGGACTGAAAACGCCGAATTGGCCGGATACTTGAGTTTTCGATGAGATTTCACAAATATTTGAATTTCAGTATTTACCATATCAGGGGTAACAATAATTATAAGTACATAAAGCTAGGTTCAGTATCTGTGTGAATATGCGAAGTCCAGCTAAATGCTTTGGTCTTAGGGTAATTATAATAATGCGTCATATCAACACGGCGTCATATTTGTCGACGTAAACACACTACTAATGTATATAACATATCAGGGTACATATAGTATATACATAGTACAGTGGGAAACATATAGTATATACCGATATATTACAGGGGTACCATTATGTAATAAACATATACCAGGGGTACATATATTGTTTTATACATATACAGGGGTCATATATGTATATACATTACAGGGGTACATATATGTAAATACATATACAGGGGTACATATTATGTATATACATATAACAGGGGTCATATATGTATTATACATATTACAGGGGTACATTACATGTTTTATATCTATCATATATCAGCGGGTACATATCATGTGTCATAATAGAAAATTGTAATCGTGGCTAAAGTGCTAACACAAGATGAAAATACTTGTATTTCATGAGATGTCGTACATTTAGTTGTTGAACTATTACATATTCAAGCGCGTGTGGAACCAATTCAGCAACATCGGATAACTGTAACAAAGGGGTATACATATGATGTGATTAGTATCCACGATATTCAGTGTGTATTTTTATATGTTTTCATAACATTTATAACAATAATAGAAGGTTCATAATATTGTCATTTATAGGTAAGCCATAAAACGAGGGTGTACGTATTATATGTACTTTACATATAACATGGTGTAACATATATATTTTAAGAAGTAAAGAATTATTAATTATTTCTTTCTTTATATGATCAGTGTAGAGTTCACCTAATATAAGCATATACTATAAAAAACAGAGATGGTACATTATATAATGGTAATATAAACTAAAAATAATAATAAATAGTCTAACACACAGGTAAAGGGTTACTGCAAGTATTATTGGTATAATAAAATTAATCTATGAGCAGGTTTGCGGGGTAACACATATAATAACTCTTAGCACCATAAAATATAAGCGCACGAAGCCGGCCGCTCTTGAATTATATAATATAATATATACCAATATATATATAATTATATATAGTATTAATATATTAAACATATTATAATAAACAGTATTGAAATTACTATATGTTTATTATATTATATATAATCTAAATATATATATTACTATAATAGCTATTATAAAAAAACGTGAAGTTATAACATATATATACACGGGTACATTATATGTAATATACATATACAATGTATACACATATATTGTATATATTATACTATATACAGGTATATACTGGATGATACCTGTATAATTACATATACAGGGTAAAATATGTGTACTGTATTATCCCATCATTATACAGGGTAGTCCACCATGTTCATATGTGTTAATCAATACATTCTTATCAGTGAAGAGGGTACAATAATATGTCTTAATATATTTATATTCAGGGTGTACCATTACAATAGGTTAAATTAACGGAATTACCATAATCCAATTTGGATCTCGCGTAAAAAATTAGCTTAGCGTGAAACGTAGGTTATCAAATATAATATATATATACCATATGATACCCAAACAGATGAAAAGAGAAAGAATAGATATTTAATATATGATAAAACTAACAATATAATAACAGGGGTTATGTATAACAATCATATGATAATTTAGTACGAATAATACAGAGGCAGATATTATGTTATTACTAACATTGTCAGGGGTTACAATCACCTTGTGAGTAAGACCTACATTACAGGGTTGGTAAGAGAGATGAATACTACATAACTAAGCAGTTCACTTTAACACGGGATGCTGGGTATTACTAATATGTAATATTAATACCCATTTATACTGTACAAAGGGGTTCAGAGTTATATTTTAGATTGTGATAACATATTCCTAGTGAAATTTCGGATAACCAATATGTATAATTGTATTATCGTTGGTATCGGGTGCGTTTATGAATTATTTAACCGAAGAGGTCGTTGGTAACATATTATGTGTTATTTACTGAGTTATATATATATCAAATATATAGTATATAGGGTATAATATAGTATATATATATATAATTAATAACTAATATATTAATCATATAATATGACTTTCTAATAATATCAATATTATATATTAAATAACATAATATTATAATTACAATATGTGAGTATACATATATATATAATTAGTATTAATTAGGGGAAAAATATAAGCGATGTTAAAAGGGGGTCGTACTTCGATTGCGCAGACGGAGGAATACATAAGGGGGGGAGTCGAGGTGATAGGACATTGGGTGTTCACACACAATTAATGTATCCCCGTAGGGGAGGGTAGCGGCAGGAAACACCAGCGAAACACTCACCCGGGGCAAAATATAATAACGCAAACAGAGTCAGAGGGAGTTACCGGTTAGACATACCCTACTCAGGGGTACATATACTGGTACCTATACGATATAGCAAGGGGTATATGGGTATGGATCGGTATACATAATAATACCCAGTATACTAGGGGTACCATATTATGTTTTACAATATACATGGTCACTATACGTATCATAATATACAGCGCGGTACATAATAGTATGTTATCCACCCCTGCGATGAACTACAGGGGGTATCAGTAAGTATACTGCATATACAAGGGGGTAAGCATATATGTAAACCATATTACATTTGATACAGCGCGGTGCTATGAGGCTCAATCTATCGATACTATACACGAGGTTACCGGATTAATTAATTAATACATATACGCTTGGGTTTTCCCTTTCGCTAGGGTGTGCATCATACGTATATACATTTATATCAAGGGGTACATAATGAATACATATCACCAGAAATATACTTAGGATGGTAAGAATTATGATTAAGGAGACACAATCAGTATCAGGTGGTAAAGATATTAGTTATATACATATAGTCTAGGGAGTAGCAGATTATGTATAATCATATAATTAACGGAAGTTCAAAGGTATATGTTTATTTTAAAAACATATTTAACTACAGTGGGTTATTATTAATTAATGCTAATTAATTATTAACACCAATTACAGTTTATATCTGACTGCTTTTTACATTATTTAAATTTTTAATTTTTTTCCTATTTTAAACCGTGAGGTATAATATTGTATATACATATATTCAGACTCAAAGGGGTAGACATTATATGTATTAACAATAAGTGGTAAACATATATGTATATACATATCGGAGGAAGATCTATTTATATGTATAACCGCTGATCCCAACAATAATGGTAATTCAGTGGGTACAATCATACGTTTATATTAACTTACATTAGTGCTATTAATAGTTTCATAAGTAGATCATCATCTGTGGATATAATGGAAAACGCTGACCATTGCATCCAGATTGCATTATATCTAAGAGCCATATAAATATTATATAATATATATAATATATATATTATATAATATATTAATACATTAAGGTAAATATACATTATTATAAATAATATATATGTATTAATATTAAATATATACTATATATATATAACTTAATATACTAAGGGGTTACGTGTTATTACCGCAACACTCTTATTAGTGGGGAGGGAAAGGTTACGAATTGATTTGAATATTTAATTTGCCAAGTCCAATAAGAAAATCATTATTATATGTAAAGATACAAGATAAAAAACCACATTCGACTATAAAAAACACTATACGATGTTATTATAATCATTAATAATAATATATCAAGTAGTAGTAGTATATATTATCTCATGATATTATAATTATTTTATATACAGATAATATCCAGATAAAATAATCTATATATCATAATATTATATAAATAAAAAATATTTAATATTAATTAATTTTAATTATATCATTAATACTAATTAAGAATAAATTAAAATATAATATATAGTATATTAATCTTTTTCTTTCTTTCTTTCTCACCCTTCTCTCTTTGCCCACCAAAGATTTGATAGCGAGTAAGGGTGCTGGTAAGCTAAAGCATCGGAAAAAGATAAGCAGAGTATGAGTAGACTATGACAAACGTCGAAATAGAAAAGCCAACTATACAGCTTAGAGTGTAACCCATATAGCTGCTACGCCCTACCATATCAGGGGTCTTCTATTATTGTATATAGCATATTACAAGCCGGGAATTAATATAATGTATTTTTATCGATGAGCAGCTATCATGAGGTGCTGGTCAACCCAAAGAATGTACATAGAAAATCTACCACCCTTAAGTAACGACGGTGGTACCAATGGGACCATACTGTATATACTATAATGGGTACATATATGTACTATACATATATCAGGGGTACATACAAGTTACATATAACAGGGGTACATATATGTATTACATATAAGGGGTACATATATGTATATACATAATACCGGGGTACATATATGTATATTACTATAACCAGGGGTACATATCATTATTACATAAAGGGGTACTATAGTATATGCATTACAGGGAGGGGTAAATATAATGTTAATTCATATACAGGGGTATATCTGTATAGCGACGGATACATATACACCCTGCAACTGAGTAAATCGTTCAGTTGATAAGCAGGTTCATCCCCCTGCCCAGGTGGGCCACAAACCATTATATGCCCTCCATAGCAAACCTAACTCAGCCAGATCCTCATCCTACATGACCTTTATCCCGCTCTGCCAAAACTCACATTTCTTCTCCCTTCTAGACTATCGTATCACCAGACTCAATGCCGATCATTTCTCCTTTAGTGTTCCGTCATCCTAGCCGTCCCGGTTCCCAACACCCTCACAACTATACATTACTATCCGCTTAAACCCAACCTACTACATCCACTGGAGGCGCTTTCCCATACAAGACTAAACCTTTCCAAATAACTGTTCCATTTTTATATCTCTAACCTATTCATTCTAAGCCGCCTGGTTCTTCACATCAACCACAATATGTATATTACATTATACCACTCTCTAATACGGCAGGTTCATGGTACATTTCATTGCTTCTATATTTAATATAACAGGGGTAATTCTTGCATATTACGTTACTACAATACACCTATTAGCACAACAGGTAATCCCCTATATTCTATGATAGATTTATGTCTTACCATATAATTAGGGGTACAACTGATAATACACCTTGGAATGTATCATTAGATACAATTACTTATAACTAGCTGTAGTTGCTCCACAAGTAACTAATGTTATAGATTCTCTCAACTACCACTATAAAGTACAATGGGAATAACCAAGAATTACAACATTCCACTCCATGTAAAGACTCGTGGCATATGGCAACTACACAAAGACTTAGTCCTTTGGCTTCCACCCACGATTTAATATGTCAATACAGGCCACCTTTCCTCCATTCCCAACTTTCCTAAACATTGTGTGCCGGGTCCGGGTTCGCCTTTCTCCACTCGTTCGCATCGTCATTAAATACACCAGGGTACATTTATGTTAAAATTATTTAAAACTCCAAGAATCAATTACCAGCTTTGTTCTAGGTCATGCTCACATATTATGTACTATACATAACTTCAACCTGAGGATTTCCTCCTCACAACCACTAACCTTACCTCTTATTACCAGTTCTTACTTTCAAGCCACCTCCTGCCACATAACCTGGCCATATCCTCTATCAATCCTACTCAACTCTCATTTCAGACTCGCACACACAGAACAAAGTCACCGCATATAAGGTAGGGCACCCTCCACTCACTCATTCTCCACCCAATTTCTAAACCCAGATGTTCCCTGCGCTTACAACTACCATATGTAAACGATCATACATATAACCAGGGGTAATCATACAGTATATATTCAAATTCTAGTTGTCATAACCTCCAATCCATATAACATTATTGAATAACCAAAGGTAGAATTAAACAAACCCTTAGTCTTACTTTACCGGCTATAATCCTAAACCAATCACCATGAAACCATTTATTCTTACACACGCTTCACTATCGCATACATACTTTGATATCCATTCAGAAGCCTACCCAACATATATCACTAACACACTGCCATAACGCTTCGCCTATTAACTCTTCATTATTTCATTTTGATAATAAACCCATTGATATAAATTCTTCTCCCATCAATGTTTCAATATCGATTTGACTTAATGTAATGGAATTTCGATCTCACACACATCCTACCACCTACGACATATACCAACACGCACCTTGTCTCTAGAATACCTACAATTCAGATATACATATATCCATGTGGCTCCAGTTCAACTTACATAACGATGACAGCTTCTTTCGACAAAATACCAGCTAATTAACTCCACAACTCAAAGTAACTACATCCATAGTTTTCTATACCAGATCCCCTCTATTTCTCCCCCTTATACTCACTTCAGTACGGGGTACTATTACCGGTAAAGCATTAGGCTCTCTATGCACAACGTATCTCACATTAGATAGATAACATAACCCTACTCCATTAAACGCATTTATTACACTCAAACCTATCCAACATGCTGAGCAATACAATCACTGCATCTTCGCCTGCCGCTGCTTGATCATATTCAACTAGTAAACATTATCAACATCTATACCTGCAGTGATTACCATTCTTCAATCTTCTCACTTCTACCACTCCCATTACCGATGTTCTCCTATATTCCTTACTAATAAACCCACTCCTATCCCCAACAATACATTATTCCTTCTTAGCACCATCAAGAACCGCAGGACGACATGTTTACACTACACACTATCATTCCTGTTTATATTGATGCAGATTTTCGAAGTGTTCTTTATTTATCCTCTCACTCACATCCATTTCATCAGTTTTAAAACTGAGCACCATCACTACCTATTCATTATTCTAAGCAGATTCCCCTTATTCCTCATTCTTAACTCTTTATCGCACAGCTTCCATTCCAGAGCCACTTCCTAATTTCCCTTTAAGTATGTCCCAATTCCCAAGTGGCTCCCTTTCCAAATGGTTTCATGACTTTACACTTCTGATTCTCCTACGTATATGCACCTTTTAGAATTTCTTTTTTTCCTCCTTATAATAATTCAGCATCTTTCCTTTTGAGAATCTTCATGACATTTGCTTTAGTACTATTCAACCACGCTTCTTTTTTTCACCTTTAACCAGCTTTATAATACACCCATCACCTCTTCATTAAACCACTCAGCTGTTAACATTCTTACTTCCATACTTTAGCACAATCCCACACGTTTCTTGCACTATTAACAATGGCTCTTCATTGTGCCCCTGAGGATTTGTTCAGTATCACCTTGTTCACAATTCCACCGTTTTACTAGCGAGCGACTTTACTATTACTTATCCTTATTATCCTATGCACGACTTATTATATCTCTCAATACTCTTAATTCTTACCATACTTCCTTTCGTATCACCGTCCTCTCCATCCAAGCCCCCACTAAACTTAATTTTACATAGAAAACATAAATCTCTTTAATACACATTTTTCAAAAAATCCACCCTATAACTTGGAATTTACACATCCAAACACATCTTCAAACATCCTTTTACCAACACTAAATCAAATCATACACTTTTCCACACTTCGGATTCCGTGGTATCTATAAAATCAGTATCTTTATCGTATTCTTGTGTATTAAAGTAATATGTTACACACCTACCATTCTTCTTCACAGAAATCAATCACTCTATTACCAATTCTCAATCTTTTCACCACACGCGGGTACCCCCCATACTGTATAATATTGATATCTGATAATCTTATATATTATATTATATATATATAAGGTTTATATATTATATATATATAATATTTATAATATTAATATTAACATAATATATTACTCCAGTATAATAAATATTATATTATTATCTATATTTAAATATATATATATAATATACTTGATAAAAAGGTTTAAATACTGTAATAATTAATACATTGACTAAAATTTCTAGGGTGTAAGCTCTGGTGGTTGACTTTCTTTTATTTTTTCTAATAGAAGTATTGTATGAGATTTTTACGAATTGTGGAATCGTGGTTAGTTATAATTAATTGTTATATTTCTCCTTTCGGTCAGAATCAGAGTTGGATTTTTCTTAATATTTTTATGTATTTAATAAAATTAATGATATCAAGTGAAAATTACAACGACTAAAAGTGGAGGCAAAGGCCGTGTTAACTTTATAAAAACAGAATAAATAAAACCTATCTATGTTGAAATTAAGGCGTTTCAGAAAAACAAATAGATGACTTCAGGCGCGTTATTAAATCATTGGAGGCAATTTATTTCTAAGTAAAATGAAATTCAACCTAATAAAATTATAGTTTAAAAAATACAGACAAATTATTTTATTAAAATATCTACTTTCAAACTACTAAAATGTAATAAATTAAAATGTAAAAAACACAAGTTACATATTATTCATAATTATATTCTTATTAACGACGTAACTCTAGACAACGTACTAGCAGCGCTCATCAATTAAAGATTTCACTATATTGAATTGATAGGAATAAAATGATTCGCCAACATAACACAATAGATAAGCAAGACTGGCAACCCGCAATTTTTACTAAGATGTCGCGTTAAAGTAACCTTTACCATATAATAAATGTTAGGCAGGGGGTGGCTCTCGAATAACTCGCCGGCTTCTGACTCCCGTCTCCGGATGTCCTAGTTTCGGAGCTAATTTAAATGTCGAGCTCCAGCACCAGAGCGCTCCGGGGCCATTAGTTCCAACAGAATCGGATGGTGGGGACACCTATAGATCTGCAGGTATAGATGAATGTACTTGAGATGTGAGAACAGATATAGGATGGCTTGGAGGGGTCGATAAATCAGGAAGTGATAGCTGGGGAGATGGTATAATTTTCAGTATATCGCCATTTCTATATTAAATTTAGACGTGGTGATAGAAATGAAAGAGAGACTGGGAGAATTTGAAGGGAATAATGGCAATCTGGAACGATGGCAATGTTGGAGCGAGGGGAGCGTTCGAGAGGTGGGAGTGTTGGGGGATTGAGGAGCAGGGATTAAGATGAACAATCAGAAGAGATATTAGTATCCGAGTCAGGAGGGATGAAAATAATGTGTGAGAGGAGGGAAGGGTATCAATTATCGAGATGTTAACAGAAGGGAGAAGGGGATACGCGAAGATGGAAAAATTTTAGTTATGAAAGAGATATACCCCATGGGGAGGAAACGGAATAAGAGGTTGAAAAAATGATTTTTTAACAGCATACGACTTCGAACTGCTGAGTAGTAGAGTAGCGAAACATATAATGGAAACACGACGAAGATACTGAAAGAAGTAAATACGAGAGCGGCTGTAGATGAAAGAATATTATTATATAAATTATGATTGGAAGAGTCAGGAGAGACTAAGTAATCAAGAGGATGGAAGTATTAATAAGAAATAATATTAGTGGTGAATAAAGAGTTGAACTTATCTGAAACAATGGATGTTGTGGGAGATTGAGAGATGGTGGGGGGACGATATCATAAGTGTAGATCAACATGAAGGAGGCAGGGTAAGCAGAATAATAGTTAGATGCTCGATAAAAAGAGATGGATAATGCATAAACACAGAGGGTAAATATACTCGTAGATAGGGCATAACAGAACTCAGAGGGAAACATGAGACGGGTAAAAGTAAGAGTAATGGTGTGCAGGTACTATAAAATCGAGGGTGGTACGATGAAGGATACACTCGTGGCTAAGAATTGATCAGCTACCAACATTAATGAAGCAGCGGTGAGGATGATAAGATGAAATGTTCGCTAAGTGATGCGCGTACTATATCGAGAGAGACGTATCCGCTTGCTAGCCTTGTTACTGACAGTGAATACGAAATGAACAAGCTGGTTATCAATGATGAGAAGGATATGAGATAAGTATTTATTAAATAATATAATATATACTAATATTGGTAATCGGTATTGGCCAAGCTAAGAAGTATCTAAATTAACATATTAAACATTTGGGTACAATATAATTGCTATTATAAATATAATAATATCAGGGGTACTATAAATATATATATGTTATATATATATATATATTATATCATTTATATACTCTAAGAGGGTATTATATACATATACTTTGTATATTTAACTTATATATACAGGGGTTATACATCTAATGTATATTATACAAATATGAATATTGAATGGGTACATAAATATATTATTAGTTAATATAAAATACAAATAATAACATAGATAGTTAATCATTATATGTAATAATTACAATATAACATCGGGTATCATTAATTATAATGTATTAAAATACTGCATAGCTCAAGTATTAGGGTTACATTATATAATATAATAAAATTAACATATACAAAGGAGTATTATATATGTTATATACAAATATTACATTAGTTTTTTTGTAATATATGTATTATATACTATATATATACATAGGTGTAGCACTAACTTTTTGCCATAATGTTTAGGCTCCACAATGGAATGTATCTCTTATAGTATTCATTTAATTTCAGTGTTAAATATATTTTTATTTTACTATTCAGTATTCTGTATAGAACATGGTAATGCTATGTAGATTCATTATGTACCAAAGGGGGTACTAGAGTTAGCTGGTGTGGTTTATTGTATGCAATACATTAAAGAACAAGATGGGTATTTTGGATTAGATATATTTTATTATGTTGTTTTTTTTATTCCAGTTGTCACTATACAAGCGCATGCGTAAGCATATAGGGTGGCCCTATTACAATAGGATGCGGTAAGATTGCCTACATTCAATTAACAAATACAGGTTTACATATAATGTATTACATATAAGGTAGGCAAAACTAACCTGTCAATTAGCAGTAATAGTCACAGACGCAGTGCTTTGTACAAAGTGATTCATGAACTTATGAACAATTTTATAGAACTTGATCCCCACAAGACGATGGGTAGAAGAGGTAGCGCAACAGCAAAATAAAGTATGTCTATGAAAAGAAAGTAGCATTTACACCAGCAGCGGAACTAGCTATTGACGAGTTATTTCAGAATATTTCGTATCCATACCAAAACTCTATCATTGTATGAATAAGACGGCATGCAAACCTTCGTAGCTTCCGTATCATTGTCACGAGGACGACGCTAAGACGGGGTTAGACAAGTACGTCAGAACTGAATAGACTCATTTAACCTGGTTGAAGCTTTATTAATTTGTCATAACGATAAAACTGGATAAAGTAAGATAAAAGCGGATTAACCAGGATAAAATTAACTAAATATGGTTAAAAGTGGATACAACTAGTTAAAACTATTTATAACTGAATTAAACTGGTTATAACTGGATAAAACTGGATACAACTGATTAAAGCACGGTAGATTAAAGTTAGATATTAAATTGCTAAAACTAGATATAACTGCATAAAGCTAAAATTAGATAAACTGGTAGAATCTGTTTACAATTTAAAGCTGGTTAGGGATGGTTAAAATAGATTTATCTAAAAAGAAACAAGTCAAAACTGGATATAATTGTTAAAATCTTATAAAACTAGCTTAAATAAAATTAAACTTGTTAAGGCGGGATAAAGCAGAATAAAACTGAATTAAACTGGTTAAAACTGGATAAATCTGGTTAATACTGGAGATAACTTAAAAAAAAAACAGTTAAACTAGATTCAACTGGTTAGAACTGAAAAAACTGGCTTCTCGAACACCTTTCGTACATCTTTACAGCTGTTATATGCTTTCCTTGTCCGTCAACTTCCTCCCTTATTCTGTACGGATCCAGTCGTATAAATTTGCTCTCAAGTTCACCAATCGCTTTGTCTGTTCGACCGGGTCAGTGAAATCTCTATGTATATATTTCACTAATAGTTTATAACATCGCAATTCTTTGATAATGAAGTTAAAACAAAACATGTTCTTGTGTATTCATCATTGATATGGTTCTGAAAGAGATGAAATAAAGAATTTGAAATAATAAAAAAGTTCTCACTTGTAACATATATTAAATTTAATAATCATTCGTCCCATTTCTCTGAAATAGATAGCTGATTCTGTGACATCCCTTTACAATGATATTTAATGAATAATAATAATAATAATAATAATTAAATAATAATAATAATAATATAATATAATAATACATAATAAATTATAAAATAATATAATAATAATAATAATAATAAATAAATATATATATAATATAATATATATATATATATATATATATATATATTATATTATTATATAAATATATATATATAAGATATATATATTATATATATAATATAGTATACTATAGTATATAATATATCTATATAATATATAATATACTATATTATATAAATATATATACTATAAATAATTATATAATATATAGGTGAAGGTTACTTTTCTTACCTATCGTATGATTGTTGACTGTATATCGATTATATATCGATAAAGATTATAAAACAATTTTTATTTGAATATAAATTAGAAATTAAATTTAAAAGAAAATAAAAAACACCAAAAAAATGAGCGAAAGTAGCTTCACTTGTTTTATTACAAAAAAAATTTAAACTATAAAAATTTATATTTTTAATCGAAATTATTAGCTATTTAGCAGAAATGAATTAAGTGACTATTACGAAGAATTTGTACATAGTGCTGCCCGGCACTTTTAAGTTTTTCTGCAATATTTCCAATTAATTGTGACGAATAGGAAATGTAACGCATGCAATATTGAATGTGACATTAAGGAAAAAAAAAAAAAAAAAAAAAAAAAAAAAAAGAAAAATAAGAATATCGAAAAGGAATCCAACAAAACTTTTTAGTGCGGAAAAAAAAAAAAAAAAAAAAAAAAAAACTACAATACTAACAGCAAAAGAATTACATTTTGAGCGTATAAAGCTTATTACCGGAATGTGAAAAAAAAATAAAAAAATAAAAAAAATTATTGTTAATAATTATAGTAATATGATTAGAGAGCCTATTTAGAGACCTTTTATTGGTTACTCGTTAAAAAAAATAGACTTCTATAAATTTTGCTTTTTTTTTACTAAAGAATACCCCAGGATATACCGCACCGATGCAGAGTCGGACCTCTCGCCTTCCGGCTGAACTACGGGTAGGACTAATTCCCCCCTCCGGGAGGTCTCCGGAACCCCCGCTCTTGGTATTTGGGTGTCGCGGGGGTCCTCCGCCCCTCCCCACGGAATGGAAAACGTCCCCCCCGTGTTCCCGTCGGCTCGAGCCCCCACATTGCCGTGTAATACCTTTAAATAATATAATATACCAATGATGCGCCTGCTCCCTAAAAAAAATCAATAGCAATATTTATTTTTATTTATTTTTATTATTTTTTTTTACATTTCCTAACTAAAATTTTACAAGGATTCCAAAAATGTATTCCTTTTCGATGTAATTGTAGTTTGATAGTTGTGGTTTTAAACCAAATATCACCATATATATATATAATAGTATATATATATATATAATTATATATTTTAGAAACCTATATAGATTCAAATTTATATCCAAATATAAAATATAAAAGTCATAATATAGTTATATATAATATATATATATATATATATATTATATATATATATATATATAGATATATATACTTACTATTATATATATATATTATATATATATAATATATATATATATATATATCTATATATAATTATAATAAATTAATAGATATATATATATATTAATATATATATATATTTAATATATATATATATATTATAAGTATATAGTATTATTATATATATATATATATATATATATATATATATATATATATATAATATATGATAATATATATATATATTATATATATATATAATATATATACTGATATATATATATATAACTTCACTAGATTTAAAATTAGACTTTCGTATTTTATAATTTCCTCGCTTCTTTTCAATATTTCAAATGTATCGATATTTCAAATATTTCGATATTTCAAATGTACTCTATTCGATAGGTAAGAAAAGTAACACTTTTGTCCATATATATATATATATATATAATATATATATAATATATAATATATATATAATAATTATATATATATATATATATTATAAGATATATATATAGTTATATATATTATATATTTATATGGGAATTATTATTATTATTACACATCATAATATTCCTATTAATATTGGAAAATATTCAAAACCTCTTATTTTAAGTAGAAAATCTGATTTCATTTTAAGCTTTTGTTTGCAATGATATTTGGATATAATTTCATAATATCTGAAATTACTATTTGAATAAACTATTTTCATTAATTCATTATTTAATTATTATATAGATGTTTTCAATATATAAAAATTTATATATATATATATATATATATATATAATATATATATATATATATTATATATATATAAATATATAATATATACTATTAATATATATAATATATATATAGTATATATATATATATATATATATATTGTTTATAAAATTATCTGTTGTTTTTTATATACAAAGACTATAAGAACGTATTATGTACGTATGTATTTATGTACGTTTGTGTCTATGTATATTTGTTTGTATGCAGTGTTGAATTAAGCTGTAAGTCTTCATCATCAAAGTCGGTTGCATCCAATTGTATGGAGTAGATCCAAATGAATCCACTGCAAGTCGTTAAACGCATCTGAGTCGCAGTAGAGTCAGCAAAGACGAACAAAGAAATCTCATTGTTCGTAATCCCGAACGTTTTCATGAGTCTAAATGACGTCCTCCCTTGATTACCTGCCATCAGACTTTATTAACACGGACTCCTCAAAATCAAGACAAACTACATAATGAGTTATAAGGTTAAGCATCATCGTTCATAGAATTAGATGAGTATTGAATTAGCTTAATGAGTTTTATTTTGTTCGGTTTTTTTATTTTTTTTAGCTGACATCGGACTTTATTTATCAAACCACTCATAATGGAGGGGAGGAGAATCGAAGCAACGAATGACGTACTCGAGGATTCGTATGAATCGTATTAGGAAATTTTAGTCTTTCGATCTTGTTTTCTATAATTGTGATAATTGTGTTTCAGATTTCAAAAAATCTGCATTTTTAAATTTAATCTTTGGAATTGCCTCAAAAGTAAACTAACTTGAAATATATATATATATATATATATATATATTATATATATTTTATATATATATAAATAGTATTATATATATATAAAGTATATATAATATATCTAATTATATATATATATAGGTATGAATATATATAATTATATATATATAGAATATATTATATATAATATTATAATAATATATTAGCTATAATATATATATCTATGTTCACTCCACCGTCCCCCTCAAGAGGTGACCTGCGAAGGGAGAGAGGCTGGATCTCTATGGACACACGGTTCGCTCTAAATTATATTATAATTTATATTATTTACCTTATATATATAAATATAGTAATTATATTATGATAAGTTAATATATCTATAGTAGATATAATAGTAATATAATATATATGGTACCATATATATATACCATAATATATATATACTATAATTATTAATTAAATATTATAATATATAAATATTAATATATATATATTATTAATATATAAATATATATATATATAATATATTATATATATTTATATATGATTTAAATAATATTAATTAATATATTATATATATATATTATTATTATAGTATATAAGTATTATATACGTAAACATATTTTATAAGATAAGATAGGTAAATGAATATATATATAATTGATGTGATTTTTTACTCATTTTAGACCAGTTTTTTTTTATTTCTTTGTGTAGTCAAAGCTGATTTATTAAGTAATTTCCGTGTGCGTTAGACAATTTAAAAAAAAAAGAAGATTTGTTTTGTAATCCTGAAACTAGGTGATCGGTTTCATAGCCTAAGCATGATAGAACTGAATAGCTTGCTAACAGGCCACAGCAGTATCTAAAACTCAAACTTGCAGTCGACTGTTAACAGACCTCAAGTTGAACTTTTGGACTGTAATTCTGTAATTGACTTGATTTTCACTCATACCTAGATTATTAAAATTAATCAGTAATTGTAGCATTTAGGTTAATTGACTAAAATCACTAAATTAATTTATTTTAAAAATTATTTTGAATACCTTGATGGACTAATAACTTACAGATTAAAAGGTTGAGCTCTATTCCCAGCCCATATATTCAAAGAATAATTTTTATCAAAGTTAAGCACAGATAAGTGATGTAATACTATGCTTATTAATAAAAAAAAAATATACTGATTAAAAAGTTATCAGATAGGTTGCCAGTTTTTGGCATCCTTACATTCATGCCTTGCCAGTTTTAGATCAATTTGAAAGAATTTTCTCTACTTTTGATCTTGTTTAGTCAAAAGTTTGAAATAGACTTGGGTCAGGAAAGCTCAAAAACTTGTAAGGATATAAAAATATCTAAGACAGCCAGATAGTTACTAATAATGGGAAATTGTGATGCATTCACTGACTAACTTAAATCTAATTTTGCAATTCAGTTTTATAGTTTTATTGCCTACTATATAAAATAATGGAAATTTAAAATATATGGTAGGAAATTTATAACCTAAAAAGAGGAAAGAAAGTTTACGTTATTTGCTGAAAAGTTTTTTATTTAGTAATTTTAATAATGATTTGGTCTGATCAATGGATTTAGGAGGGCCCTCTAACTTGACCAAAATAACTTAAAGAAATCCTGGTTTCTACATTCCCATATATGATTTGTAAATTCGTTTCATTTAAGCTTTTTAGTATTGGCTCATTTTTTCAACAAAAGGAACATATCCCAAGAGGGATGAGATCCTTTGTAGTTAGTAGTATCAGGGTCATATTGCACGAAAATGACCGCGACCTTTTTTGACCTTTTCTGACCGCGACCTTTCTTGAGCTCGAATTTTTACCTGACACTTGAACCATTTTAGCTTTCACCTTTTTTGTGCGCTTGAGATCCTATTTTTTCGACCACCCTTGGTCTTCCATCGGTCAATTGCCCAATTGTTTACCTCCCTTGTTCCTTTTAGGGAAGATCATTTTTTAGAACCCTATATATTTTTTGAGAACCCTAATTTTTTGAGAACCCTAATTTTTTGAGAACCCTAATTTTTTGAGAACCCTAATTTTTTCGGCAACCCTAATTTTTGGCAACCCTTCGAAGAGGTTGCGCCAAACGGTTGCGTCACATAACCTATATGTACGTAGTTGCCCGCCTTCAGCGGTCCCAGAAATTTTCGACCATAGTGCGTCGGGAAATTTTGCCCACTCCAATGCGGATCTGGCCTTTATAGAACCTGGCAATCCCGCGTTTTGATGTCTGTAACCTTGTCGTGTGACCATGATATGTGTGCGGCCTGACCTTGCCCAGATACCATGGAGTCATTGTTTGCCCACGGTAATTTTTGGCTACCCTTGAGTCTTCCATACGGTCAATTTTCGGCACGGTTAATTTTTGGGCTTGCCCTTGGCTTCCATGGTTCAATTATGGGCCCACGTAATTTTAGCTACCTTAATGCTTCCGCTGGGTCAATTTGGCCCACGGTAAATTTTTGGGCGTGACCCCTGTCTTCCATGGTGTCACATTTGGGCCCACCCTTATATTTATCGACCAACCGTCTTTGGTTTTAATCCATGGGTCAATTTTGGCCCACGACAATTTTTTGCCCACTCGTGGCCCACCCGTCACTTATTTCGTATCCTAACATTGATACGCATAAGGAAACTATCCTAACTTAACATCCTACACACACACACACACACAAACACACAGACACACACAACACACACACACACACACACACAGCACACACACACTTACACTTTACACACATTCACTATGACACTTATTCACACATTCACTATGAACACTTACATTTAACTATAGACACTTACATTTCACACTTATACACATACTTTCCCAATCCTTTGGTCTTCTCATGGGTCAATTTTTACCCACGGTAATTTTTTATCCTTCCTTTAGGGACTTTAGCCCTTTTTTATGTCTTAACCTTGTTTGACCATTATATTTCGGCCTTGACACTTGCCAAGTATACCATGGGTCAATTTGACCCAACGAATAACTTGATGGCTTTTTGATGGTTCCCAATTCACGAGAAAATACCTAGGATTCTATTAGTGTCTACTGTTATTATGAGTGCCATAGGTGAGTTGCCAGGGCGAAGGCAAGGTGTGGTCCCAATGATCCAATGGAGATCACAATATAACACCGTGAATAAGTGCCAAGTGAGTGCCAATAGTGCAAGTGAGTGCCCACATAGTGACAACTGAAGTGCCACTTTTTTCAAGCCTTTTCTAGCCCTAATATGGGTCTAGAATAGCCCAATATGGGTGTCTACCCCTGTTATAAGGTATGAGAATTCGATTGGTGTATATTACAAGTGTAAGATGCTTCCTGACTATGAGTTAGTCTTTTCTAACACTTATACATCCACAAACACTACAGACACTTATAACACATTCACTTATGACTGATACACACTATGACACTTCATTAAACCATACCTACACTTACACCTCACACCCACACACAGTACACTTACACAACACTCTACACACCGATACTTTATTATATGCCTCAACTTGATGCCCACTTTTGATGCCTCAACTTATGCCACCAGCATAAAGCTCAGCATTGAATGCCTCGAAATCTTGAAGGTCATCATTTGGGATTGTTCATCTTGATGACTTCATCTTTGATACATCGTATATTGATGATCATCTTTGATCTTTGAATGTTCATCTCTACGCCACATCATAGAACGAGTTAATAAATGTCTTCCCCTGAGTCAATAAATTGAACACCAGGCGCCGCATGCCCCTCCGCGCTAAAGACAAAACCAGCCCGCAACCCGCAGCGTGCATCACGCCGCAGTCCCTGCCCGCCCGAGCGTCCCCGCCGCCGCGTTCCCGCCCGCCGCGTGCGCCCCGCAGGCGCAATATTTCCGCGTTCCAGCCCCGCGTGCGCCCGCAGGCCTAATATTTGCGGAATGAAAAATATTATATACTATAAGTCATTTTCTTTTTATTTCAACTATAAACATCAAAGAATTTCTTTCAAATATACTATGAGTTCATTCATTTTTATTTCATACTTAAACCTTTTTATTAAAAACATTTCCGCGAACCTAAAACTGCTTCATTAACACCTTATTATTTACAATATTTATTAACATGATTTTTTACTTAAACTTTTTAATTTATAAATTTTTAAAAATTGTAGTAAAATAAAATGATTCCAAGAGTGTCTGATATATAGCATTTATTTTACTATAAGTACGAAATTTTATTAAAAACACTTTAACGCAACATACCTTAAGCAGTAATATCAGAAAATCAATAGAGTTTGAATCCTAACACCAGGCGGTATAAGTGATGCTTATTTGTTATACTGCTTTACTGCTTTTTAAACGCTGTTTTACTGTCTTTAATCATGTATTACTGCTGTTAAACTCATATGATTTACTGCTTTAAACTCATTATTATTAAATGTACATACCTTAAACCAGTAAATCAGTAAATCAATTAGAAGTGTGACCTAGCAACAATGGGCTTAGTATGCTTTTGTTTTAACTGCTTTACTGCTTTAACTATTGTTTTACTGCTTTTACTCAATATGTTTTACTGCTTTAACTCATATTATTTATTACATACATGCCTT
>JABUQX010039434.1:0-17008 GCA_015478945.1 Trachelipus rathkii
CGGTCTAGGAATTCCCGCATTCAGCCTTTATGATATGCAACCCATATTGAGATCGTTTCCTTGGTTTTGCACTAATTTTCATCACTACTTTACTGAATAATTTTTAATTCTATTAACTTTTGGCATTGCTCGTTCAAACTCCAAGCAGCAAATCCACAGCAGGTTTATTCCTTGTCTCGGCATCAACACAAGAATCGTTAACGGCAAAAGGTAAATAAACGTTATTTCCCAATTTACCCTCATTCAGTTCAATTCAAGCTCCTTTCCCAAATTAATACATAATCTCCTAAACTAAGCATCTATCTATAAAGATATTGACAATCCCATAGGAGATATAACACAACCGTTGTCTGCAGACCCATCCTATTTTAAACCACTCCCTTTCTTCCTGTTAATCCTAACACACCCTCTTACTGTTCGTATAAAATGCTTTAATCCCTTTATATCGCAAACCATTTAATTCCATAGCTTTTAATGTTCTCCCATACTTCCCTTCTTCGTCACTCTATCATAAGCCTTTTCCAATCAAGAAAGCATGCAAAAATGTCTTTCTTCTTTTCTGAGTATTCTGCGGCATTTTTCAAGAGTAAATATCTGATCCACACATCCTCGACTATCCCTAAAACCCTTTGTTCCTCTCAATCTGTTATCTGTAATACTTTTACTTTGTTATTAAAATTCGTCATTTATTTTACGTCTAACACTCAATAAACTTATTCCTCTATAATTATAACACTGTTTCTTTTTTGGCCCTCTTACCCTTATAAATTGGTACAAGACAGAAATCTTGCCAATCTTGTGGCACCTCGCACCGCTTCCCAGATCATATTGAATAATCTCAACCAGCCAGTGCCAGCAGGCAATGTTAATCCCTTTTCAAATTCTACTTGTATAAAGGGCAATCTAACCCAGAAGATTTTCCTCTCTTTTGAATTCTTCAAAGCATTCACTATTTCATTCCTTGTAAAATGCCTAACTTTAACATTTCTAAACTTCTTCCACTGTGATTTGTTTGTCCTAGTCTATACTCTTTTTTTTTCTCCTCACATACTATTTCCATTTTGTCATTTAGTATGTTGGTCCTTAAAAATGTTCTCTTTTATCTCTCCTCACACCTTCTCTATCTGTCCTGAAATACTTCCCATTTCCATTCCCATTGCTCAGCCTTAACTCCAATTATGACGCTTCTCTCTTTATTACCGAATCTCGTTTAATACTCCTTCCAAAATAGTGTACTCTCTAATGATAATTAGCAACACTTCCTTGCCACTCACACCGTTTCGTCTGCCCTTCTCTTTGCAGCTTTCACTTTCATTTATTTAATTTCAGCACTCTCTTGTATTCCTCCCTTGTAGCTTGACTATTAATAGCTAAATGTTTTGGCAAAAACTGTATTTTTTTCCTTTTAGATAATAAATGATCTAATTCTTGCACTCTACCTTCCTACCTTTTCTTTTACATTTCTATAAACCAATCTTTTCACTGCACAATTTCCCTTGTTGTTATGCTATTGTGTTCTTAGAGAAGTTCTCTTGTTGTTCCATAAGCTATTATCTCTCCCTTTATATATTTCTTTCACTAATTCCCATTTTTCTGTTTGGCAGAAAAATAGAAATTTCCAACTCTTGTAACTTCAACACTTGTGTTAAATTGTAATCTTTTTTCCATTCTCTTTACACACTTGCTTTGGCTTCTATCAAACAGTATAGAAATGCCTTGCTATACCCCTTAAGACGTTACATCTAAAAACCTCGTCTTCTCCATTACAGCATCAATAAACAACGAGCAACAAATACCTGCACCGACGCCACTTTCCCAGGTATATTTGGTGTATCTTCCTTTTATTAAACAATGTATTTCCTATTATCATCTATTATCCAAGCAGCATATCATTCTTAACATTTTTCATCATTTTTGTTTTTACCTTCTACTCCAAAAGGCCCTATATTCCTTGTACTTTTACATCACCCACCCTTTCGTTTAAATCACCTAACAAGTAAATACTTTATCAATTCCTATTAAAAACTCCCAACAATCGTTTAAATCACCTTTAAACACATCCCTTACTTCTGTCAGCACTATTATCTTAGCTGGGGAACTAATGCCACTTACAAATATCTCAGCTTCATGTCTGCAGTTTCATTTTTACAACCATATAATGTTATACCAATTCATTTTACTTTCTTTCACGTATTCCTAATAATTCCCTTCTTATCATAATAATGACTGCTACAAACTAGCTCTGACCTCTCACTCAACCTGAACTAGTCCCCTGTAGGCTCAAACCATTCCCCTCTTTTGCCTTTAGCTTGCTTCACTTAAAGCATAAATATTTTTCCCTTTCCTTGCAAACCCAGCCCAACTTTTTCCCTCTTAACCTCAGCCTTTAACCCTCATACATTCAAAAAGCAACTTTTTAAAAACTTTTGTCTTTATTTTCGCCCTTTCAAATCTTTGTTACTAATCTTTTTTTAAAGGATGCGTTTTGTTTGTAAGTTTTCTCGCTTTGTACCTGTTTTTGGGAAAACAAAATGACTAGGAGGTTCCCAGCATTTGTAGTCTAACTTTCTTATATATATATATATATATATTATATATATATATATCATTATTATATTATTATATATATATATATATATACTATTATATATATATATATATATATATATTATATATTATATATATATATATATTACAATATATATATATATATATATACTATATATAATATTATATATATACTATATATATAATATATATATTTATATATATATAATATATATATAATATATATATATATATATATAATATATATATTAAACAGGAGTTGGAAGAATATATATATATATGATATGAATATATATATATATATATATTAATAATATATTGTATATATATATATATTGATATACTATATATATATATATATATAGGTATATAATATATATTTATTTATAATTTATATATATATATAATATATATATATATATATATATATATATATATATATATATATTATATATATATATATATGATATATATATTATATGAATAATATATATATTATATATATATATATATATATATATATATATATATATATATATATATATATATATATATATATATATATATATATATATATATATATATATATATATATATTAACAGGAGTTGAAGACGAGGTTGAGGAGCGAAAGATCTTAGGATTAAGTTATTGGTATGATGACAACACAATTTTCTATTTGTCTGATGTGGATGATGTTTTTGGACTTTGTTGAAATGAGAGAAGGCAACTTTGAAGTTTTTGCTGAAAAGCAAAGAAAGAATTTTCAGAAACTTTCATCAGAAAAAGGAGGACCGTTCAAAGATCGATTTCTGTCATTATTCGATGAGATGCTTGAAAGTCACATTTTCGATGAAATTTAAAAAAAAAAAAAAAAAAATAAATAAAATTATAATAAAATGAAAAATATTTTATTATGTTTAAACCTAAATTCCTATATTTTCACAAATTGTATTTAGGAATACAACATACTTTATTGACTTAACTACCTAGGAGAGACTCCAATGGTTCTCAATAATTTTGTTAAATGTTTAATTTTAGCTAATTTTAATGCATGTTATGTGTTGATTCTGAAAATGAGGTCAGAATTTGTTCTACACGTTCCTTTATAATGAAGTAAATATGAATACATTAAAAAAAAATTTAAAATTCTCTCAGTAAAGATCGTTGCTCAATTTTTATTAATTTTTTAATTAAAATAATTTTCTATTTTGGTTTCTTTCCATTTTGTTTTTCTTTTGAAAAGTTCCAGTAAGAGTGTGCAGGAACAAATCGTGCAAAAGCATTTAATTATTACTAAGAATAATAACAGGATGTAAAGATTGCAAGATAACAAGGAAAATGTTTTAAAAACAGTCCTGAGTCGTTAAATTTTTTGCAGATAATACTCTGGCACACCACACACAGACATACAAGTGGTGCGTATAATTCACTTACTTTGGCCGTTCCACCTCTCCAGCGTCCCCCTTCTAGCAGCAGGTGTCCTCAAGACTAATTTTTTCACGCTTGACAGTCGACCCATAATCCCACCGAAACAGTTAATGATTGAACGGTCCTATGTGTTTTGTCAGAGTAGGGCAATTTTAAAGTTTAAAAGGTGTCTTGTGTCTGCAAGTTTTTGTCTGACTTTTCTCTTGCCATCATAAACCAGATATCACTCAATCTCTGTTCTGAAAGCTTGTGGAATTTTGATCCTCAAGCCAATTCTTTTTCTTTCTTCCTCTTTCTTTTTTTTCATCTAACAATATTCTCTGCATTTAAGATCCCTATATCTTTAAAGGCAGCATTAATTAATCTGCAGCATGTAGCTCTATACACTTACGTGGCATCTCTCTACTGGTCAACAGATAATTTAATCGTATGAAAATATGTTTTGATTGTTTTCCTGTAAGTCGGAATCTCTGGAACAAAAGTGTATCACTCTTTGGTCACTTTCAATATTTTCAAGCACGTTGCCTGAAAATCCGTATCACTAATTGTAGAAATCTTCAGCAGATTACTAGATTTCACTTTTTCAACAATTCAAGTATTCCATATCTTTTCGGAATTTTTAATCCTGGCTGAAGTAGTGGCTCTTCTATTGGAATCAAGCTTTGTTAATTCTTTATTTATGTCCAACAAAGATTTTCACACAATCATTGGAATTCCTAATTGCACATTTACAATCAGTTATGTCTGGTTTATTATCATGAGCAAAATACATGTACTATATCAAACACCCTCATCAAATGCCCTATACAGTTTTTTTAATTTAGATGTCCATTTCTTTGTTTATAATAACTTTATATTTAGATTTGTAGCTGAAATAATCGAACACGTTTACTTTCGTAGCAACCTCCTCGAATGATATATGAGGAAATGAAAACAGATCCCAAATGCGTTCGACATCTTTTGCTACAATTCTATAACATTCTTTTGCTGTTTTTGTAGCCTTTGATTCAATATCTTCTCTATTCCTTACAAATAGGTAGTGATGAAGGGCATCAGTCTTTAAAGAGGTCATCGAGGCTGGAAAGGGTGTAGGATGGACAATTGAAGAGTCGTGTTTCGCTTCTTGTGGACGTATTTATTATGTATTTTACTATTTATTATTACATGTATTATATATCTTATTATATATTAAAGAATAATTATAATGACAATTTATCTGAAAATAAAACAAAATACAGCAAATAATTAAAATGAAATGTGGTTTAGATTAACTATTTACAAATCTATTACTATTTGTTAGTCTAAGGACATTTTATATTTGCCTATGCATGCTTCACAATACACTGTACACACTATGCGCTGTACACCGCAGAAGTGCACATGTATTTCAAAGGCATATTAGAAGATAATAAATGACACTCTTCAAAAATACAAGGGGGAAAAGTAATATTTATGATTTGACTGGGTTAGTTCAAAATTAGATAAAATATAAACGAAAGGGAAAAAGGGGATATGTATGCGAGGGGTAAGGGGGGTCGCAGATGATTCAAATTATATATATATATATATATATATATATGAGCATAGCAAAAATTAGAGTTATTATATATATATATGTTAAGTATATATATTTATATATATATATATATATATATATATATATATATATATAGAAAAAATTATAAATTTAATTTGTCCTTAAAAATATATACTTATATATATATATATATATATATATATATATATATATATATATATATATATTATTATATATTATTATTATATTAAATATATATATATATATATATATAACATATATATATATATATAGTTATTACATATATATATATATATATATATATATATTATTATATATATATATATATATATATACAGGTTATTATTAGCATATATAAGATATATGGCTATATATATTATTATTATATAGTCGATATATATATATATATATATATATATATTTATATATATATGTATATATATATTATTGGTTATTATTATTATATACATATATATATATATATATTTATATATATATTATATATATTTATATATATACATATATATATATATATATTATATATATATATATATATATATATTTATATTACATATATATATTATTATATATATATATATATATTATTATTATTATTACATATTACATTTAAATTATAAACATACATATTATTATTATTAAAGAAGAAGAAGAAGAAGTATATATATATATATATATATATATATATATTAGTATATGATATATATCTTATTATTCTTAATATTATTATTATTATTATTATAATATTTATTATTATTATATTACATATATATTATTATATTATATATATATATATATATATTATTATTATTATTATGTATTATTACATATATATTATTATATATATTATATATTAAGTTATACACATATATATTATTATTATTATTATATTTATAGTTATTATTATATGCATATATATATATATATATTATACATATATACATCATACATATACATACATTATTAATATATAAAAGTTAATATATATACATATATTATTATATATTATTATTATTATATATATATTATTATTATTATTATTATTATTATTATTATATGTATATATATATATATATTATATTATATATATTAATTTATATATATATTATTATATTGTTATTATTATTATTATTATTATTATTATATTATTATTATACATATATACATACATATATTATATATATGTTATTATTATTATATATATGCATATATATTATACATATATATATTACATATATATATACATTATTATTATTTAGTTATATTATTATTATTATATATTATGATATATTATATATTAGCTATTACATATATATATATATATTAGAAAATATAAAAAAATTGAAATCCCCTAAATATATATATATATATATATAGTTATATATATATATATATATATATATATATATATATATATATATATATATATATATATATATATATATATATATATATATATATATATATATATATATATATGAGCAAAGCCTAAACTCCCAGTTTATATTATTTCACATATTAAAAAATTTTGTATTTCTTGTGTGGTATGTTTGATAAATGAACTATTGGTCAGATAACATGAAAGTTTTAAAGCGTGGATTGCTGCCTACGTATTTAAAAAATAACAATTAATGGAAAATAAGATGTGGTTAGCAGGTCGATTGAAAGGTTTGTCCCTATGAGATATTCCTTAATCACAATGTTTTCAGATATCACCAAAATTCATCAAGAAATGTTATTGTTCTCTGAAAACTTTAGAAGGCTTCAAATCTTAAGGAATGTAAAATTTAAAAGACGAATACTACTTTCTTCCTAAACAATAGCTGACTTTTGAAAGTCGATGATTGGGTTTATGAACTGACCTTTTGGAGCGATAACCTTTGGTGAGCTTAACAACTAAAATTAGTTTATTAACTAAAATTAGTTTATGCATGGAATTCATTAATTTTAAATTTATTTTTTTAAATTTTAATCAGTTTAACTCAGAGTTGGATTCAATTCGGCAGAATTTCTGGCTGATGTCTTTCAGTGCAGGGAACTAAATCAATTATTTTTTTATTTTTATAATTTTTTTTAACTTCCGAGATTTCCAAAATTTTTGCTGTCAATTACTTCTACTCTCTGCAACCATTTAGTTTCACTCTGCATCACAGTAAATACAGAACAATATTCTACCAAATAATTAAGAATAGTCTTGAATTAGAAAAATTTTCTCTTGTTTTTAAATTCAAAATCTTATTTCGAAACGATTTTTGAAGTTCGGTGATTAAATTTTCTAAATATGGAATCTCACTCAATTTCTAAATCTGCCAGATTAAAAAAAAATATTTGAATTCACATTTGGAAATAGTGTTCTAGAACCTTAGTCCACTGCATGGAATAGACTTACCTAGAAACGCTATAATGAAGTTTTGAACTTTGTTTGTCATTTACTACTGAAATTGCTTTAATTTCCAATCTTTTTACTAACTGGTCATTTTCTGGATAGTCAAATAAAATATAGTAAAATTTAATATTTCTCCATAATTCTCATTTCTCTGGGTTGTTCTTAGTTTTCGTATCACTCTCGCCTAAAGGGTTCAAGTCTCATTAACATACTTTATTGCAGGTAACACTTACTACTGAAAATCTTTTCCTAAACAAAGCTGATAGATTCTCAATTAATGCTCCAAGCTTTTTTTATTCTCCATGAGTATCACTGTCTTTTTAATGAATTGAGAGGATGCTAAGTTTCTTGCTACATTTATTCAAATATTGATTATTAAAAGACCTATAAAGGGTAGTGATTATTATCGAAACAAATCTTTCCCCCAGCTATTGGCTGCTAGGATGTAACCATTTGTGCTGCTACTCCATTTTTAAGTCGTTTTTGCTCTTGTGACTAATTAAAGTCAAGTCGGATAGTAAATTAATTTTTTTTTTTTTACAGTTGTCACCACTCATCTCACGGGCAGAGCCCTATTCAAGGAGGGGGTGTTACACGCCCCAGAAGTCAACAACTAACGCAAATCGCGCAGATGAGCACAGACGCAGGCTTTAAAGTGGGGAGATTAAATTAGCAGGAAACACAGAAGATGGAAAAGAATTCCACAGAACAGATGTGGCAGGAAAGAAGGAAGCACCGCAGCGAACTAGCCTGGAGTTACCTACATCAACAATAGTAAAACTACGTAGTGACACAGCACCCCTATTTCTGCGAGGCGATTGCAAGGTGGTGGAGGTCCGCGAGTGATAAGCTCCTCGAGCACCTGCCGCTGCGTACCATAGAAAAGAGAGATAAAGCACCAACATCGCGCCGCAAGATAGAGGGTCAAAGGAACTGGAAAGTACAGAACAGTTTATAAGCTTTGGCCTTTGACTCCCTTATCTCAAAAGCCGGGTGAAACCAGAGCCCCCCAGATATGAGAGCAGTTCTCCATAAAAGGGCGGAGGCCCTTGTATAGCTGGGAGCAACTGAGAAGAGGAAAAAAAGTCCTGCAGCTCCAAACAGAACTCCCAGTTTCTTTGAGGCCCCTCAACTGCTGTGATGTGAGGTTTTCAAGACATTTTTGTTTTGCGTTAAGGCCAAGGATGTGTATATTGTCAACAGGAGAGACGAGAACCGTCGGAAAGAGTTAGGAAAGTTGGAAGGTGTCTTAGAAAGGAGATTTGTAGAAGTTGAGTTTTTTTAAAGAATTGAATTTCACAAGGTTCAGACGACCCCACAAGGAAATTCTATCCAGATCAGCGAGAATAGAATCGGAAAGATTAGGACGAGAGGCAATTCTAGAAGTAAAGAAGGAGCAGAATTGAAATGAGTTGAAGAATGAAGGGTCGAGTCAATGGCATATGAGTGAATAGAGCTGATGTAGGTGAGAAGATCATTAATGAATAGTAGGAATAAAGTAGGAGATAAGAGACAGAACCCTGAGGAACAATTCACTATTGACAGAAAAGGAAGAAGAAGTCGCCCATCAACAACAGCCGATATTGAGCGATTTGAAAGAAAACTAGACATAAGTAAGCAAAGAGAAGGAGGAAACCCAAAGGAGGGGAGCTTGGAGAGCAGTGACGCGTGCCATACCCGGTCAAATGCTTTGGATATGTCAAGCGCCACCACGCAAGTCTCCCCGTAGTTCCTAAGGGCGGAAAACCATAAATCAGTAAGATAGGAAAGTATATCGCCAGTAGACTCGAGCGCCGAAAGCCGTACTGGCGATCGGAAAGAAGTAAATGAGATTCAAGATGATCTAAAAAATGAGAGTTGAGGACAGTTTCAAAGATCTTAGATATAATACAAGCAAGAGCTATAGGGTGATAGTTAGAGGAGAACGGCTTCCTTTTCTCGGAATAGGTTGGACATGAGCGTGCTTCCAACACCGAGGGAAAGCGCTAGTATGGAGACATAGAGAATATATTGAACGAGGGGCGGGATAGCATGGAAGCACACTTCCTCAAAACACGAGGGGGAATGCCATCCGGGCCACCTGCCTTCCTACCGTTAATAGATTTCAGGAGCCCATGCACCCGATCAAATGTAATCACAGGCAAAGGCATAGGACACCTGAGAGGAGAAGGAGAGGAAGGAGGATGAGGAATGCCAGAATCGTCCAGGCTGAGTTAGAGGAAAATGGGAGGCCGAAGAGATTGGCCTTTTCAGTTGCTGAGAATTAGCAACAGAACCATCAGAGCGAATAAGAGTGAGGAAAGACAGATTTACAGAAGTTATTAGAGATGGGGGTGGCAAGAGGCCAGGAAAGATTTGTTCAGTAGGGAGAACCAAGGAGGTTAGCGCACTTTCGTTTGATGAAGCCCGCTTTGCTTCGTCGAAGAGTATCCCTGCAACGATTTCTGGGCAGAAAAATGAAAATCAGCAAGAGTGATAGGAGAACGAGAATTTTTCTCCCCTTCCCGATACGCACTGTCTCTAGCCCAAATGGCCAGAAAACGCTAATGTGATCGAACCATGGATTATGAGGAGAAAAAGATTTAGTCGTAGAAGAACGAATGAACCTGCTCATCCCGACAACGATTACAGCTCCTCCCACCTTATCGGCAGAGGTCGAAGCGTCACCAGAGACAAAGCAGTCATTCCAATTATAGTTAGCGTAGAAGCAACGCAATGCCCCCCAATCGGCCCGATCAAAGTGCCAGAAAAAACGAGTAGGGCAGGATGGATCTGTTGGAGAGAAGTATTAAAATAAAGAGATCTAAGGTTGTGGTCAGATTTACCGATAGGAGTGAAAGTGGTGTATTTTAAGAGAGAAGGACTAGTGGTGAAACATAGGTCAAGTGTGTTCAAGAAATTGGTTAGGATGATCTGGAATGTGTGTGGGTTCTTAATTAGTTGCTCCAGATCGTTGAGAATGCTGAATGATTCGGCCTCCCCACCTAAAATCGGTATGAGGACCCCAACCATTCAGTGTTATGTACATTGAAAACCCCTAAAAAGGGGGGAACAGATGATTGGGAAAAAAAAAAAAACGGGTTGGGAAAAAAGAAAAAGATATTCAAAAAGCGGAAAATCTGTTCCTGTTAGGAGAACAGTAGCAGAATCACAAGATTATTGTAGTAGAAGGAAGAAAGATTTTAAGCCACAGAACATCGAAGTTAGGAGATTCGAGATTGCTTATTATATTTATAAGTAGTTTGAACAAGACTAATTTTTTAGATCTTCTTTATATTTTTTTTTTGTAAAGAATATGTCCTCGTCATTTGAAAATTTGTGGGGAATTTTGTGTTTTTTGGGATGCCTTCTACTTAGTCATTGCCACATTTTAGCATTCGAAAGATATTCCATATTCATCAGATGATTTTCTTTTCATATGTTTTATTGCATGCATTATTCAGTATAAAAATCATGGGAGGGACTTGAAAATCATTGAAATTTAAATTTAAAAGTGCTCGCTATAAATCACAGCATAAAGCTATTTTGCTTTCTTTCGAATTAATTTCGCATTTGCAATTTCGTTACAAATATAAATTTTATTACTGATATTTGTTGATTCCCAATAGACAACTGCCTTTTTTGTTCTATTTAAGTGATTTATTTATTTTTAATTGAGTCAAGTGTTTGCAAAATTTGGGATCTTATTTATCTTCATATTTATTTAATATTTGGAATATATGAAGTATCTATTTATTTATTTTTTTCCACTCAGGTGATTATTTTATTATTCTTGCTATTCTCATCTCTACAAATGTTTTCTAGTACCTTTTTCTTAATTTCATGCATTCTTGTGGTTTGTGAGATGTCCTCTACTCTTTACAGAAACTTTTGCAGGTGGTGTCCATAGGTACAAAATTATATATATATATATAGCATATATATATAGTTATATATATATATATATATATATATATATATATATATATATATATATATATATATATATATATATACATATATATATATATATATATATATATGAGAATATTAATTTGTATAAATATATATAAATATATATATATATATATATATATATATATATATATATATATATATATATATATATATATATATATATATATATATATATATATATATAATGAAGATTTTATGCAAAAGTAAGTTTTCTTTGGATATTCTTACTTCTTCCAGTTTCTTTCTGTCTCTAGCAAATCATTTTTCTTGAAACAATTTGTATGCATATATAGTTAGTATCTTGCGATTCTTTCATCTGTAAGTCCACCCATGCCTCAGAAGTTGCGTGAGCAGCAACTAATAAATATTGGCTAAATCACGATGACCTTTTCACGACTGTTTATGTTCTTAAATATGATTCTAACACTATATCATGTCTACGCTTTGAATGTAAAGTATTTGGGTTTCTGATTCCAGTAAGGAGATTACCTATAAGACTATTTCAGATAATGAACCGAGAATTTGCCGCTGCACAGTGTATCTTAAAGACAACATTTCTCGTTGCATTGTTACCGTCTTCTGATAGCATTTTCAGCTGAATTGTACAAGCAAAGTTTTGAAAAAAATATTGGTAATTTTTTAGGCATTTATGAGGCCCAACGTGTCTCACAGAATACTGTAATATTAGAGGTGTACTTTTCTTTGAAGAACAGAATAACGAAAGAAGTTGATTATATTCTTTACTGGAAATTGTTTTACGTATTTCTGAGGCACAAAAACAACTGTCTATAACTAGGTTCAATTCCACCAACTTGTACCGTTTTATTGCTTCACTGCAACGGATGCCAACGCTTTCTGGCATAACTGAACTATCATACCACCATAAAACACGTCTGCATCAAAATCTTCCGTTAGAAGAAAGCTATTCATTGTAATGGCAATAGCTTAAGCGTTCATTGCAGCCACTTCCAAAAACCCGAGAAACTTTTCATGAATTGTCTTATTTCATGTTCGTCAAAAAATCGAACGTCACTTGACTCAAAGTTATAAGGATCACGGAGTTTTACCACGCTGACCATAGAGCCTTGGGCTGTTAGGTCTGTCCTGCTCAGATTATAGAATATTAATTAGCCCTTTTGGGCGAGATACACTTTAGTTATTTAGATTAATTTTTTTGGTATATCCAACCGTTTCTCAGCAGTTCACGAAAAAAAATATCAAAATCTTTGAATATTCCCGTGAACAGCAGCAAAATGTTAGGGTATGTAAACAGACGATCTAAATAAAAATGTATATCTCGCCCAGTTATACAAGCTCTGAAGTTTCATATCAATTATGAGAGCAATAAAAGAGTAATCGACATTTTTAATTTATGACATGGAAAATTTTTTTTTGGTGTTGACTGGACTTTGCCACTAATTGAGGGTTAGGATGTCAAATCGAATCAATGAGGTTTTCCGTTCAAGTTTCAAGTCAATTCTACAAATGGTTTTTGAATGGCATTTTCTTGAGTCGATATTTTCGAATTCCTTCAAACGGAAATAGCATATAAATTATAGAAGACAGGTAAAAACGCACGAAATGAACGTTCTAGAGTATGCCAAATGCTATATTTTTCAGTTTGTTTGTTTAGTCCAAATCTGATGAAAATTTCGAAAATTACGCTGATTTTTTCCGATTTAAAACTGAAATTCCCAGACTGAAATCCTAACCTTACCTTCAAATTTTATTAGTATTCTTAATGAAAAGCTAAAAAGTAGTTGTAGACATTCATTTTTAGTTTCTGAACGCGCAAAATTTTTAAAATAAAGAATAATTAAGCATTCTCTCATCATTTAAATTTTAAATTTTAAATCATTTTAATGATTTTATATAAATTGTTAAAAATTTCTAAGTTTAGCGAATTGGGGAGAGGGGCAACGACAATTAAACAGTCTCTAATTATTTATATTACTTAATGATTTTCAAAACTCTTTTTCGTTTCTAAATTTATAGTGGGGCACCTGCCCCTCCCTGTCCCCACTGCCTTCACCCATTGACTGTTGTCAGTTGTCTTTGACGATTTCTTTATAACGATCTACCACCTTTTTAATGCCTTTCTATCAACATTCAATTCACTTTTACGCAATAATGCTAAGGCAACACAAGCACGTGAGAGTAAAGATGTTATATCCTTGAATGACTCCACTTTCTATTATTCCTTTAATTTTTCCATTTTGAACTATTTTCATTTTTTATTTATAATTGTCCTTGTGTATTCAAATATCCATTTTATTGTCATTTGTGGCATACCATTAAGCACTCTCTATTATAAGCAGTGTGTTATTTGGTTACCTTCGTCTATTCCTTTTTTACTGTACCATTGTTTCCTATGTAGCTTATTTAGTGTGTAACCATTCTTTGGTTTAATTGTATTTTCTATTTTTCTCCCTACTTCATAACATTTCATAATATTCCAATTAAACCTTTCTAGCTCGTTAGTTTGTTCAACTATACTGTCCCTTCAGTAGCGAGGGTCCTGCATCTGAACATTTAGAGGCCCATTGTCCAAATCGGGAAGTCTTACTAATTGCTGTAGACAGTAGTCGGTTCTCTTCTCGTAATAGGGTCATTGCAATTTTCGTATATTTATTTGCTTATTCAGTACGGCTAGATAAGACTTGGTTAATGGTGAGAATTGGAATACCGTGACCCACATCATAAATTAGAGCAAGAAAGCCGGGTCATATATATATATATAGCACAGTATATGTAACGTTATTGTCCATATATAGTATATATTATATATATATATATATATATATATATATATATATATATATATATATATATATATATATATATATATATATATATATATATATCCAAAGTTATAAAACTAATTAATGTGGGCACTGAATAAAGACGCCGATGATCTTAACAAAGAAAAACAAAAGAGAACGTCCATAATTATATTTAAATTGGCGAGAAAATTTAACCGCTTTCGAGTTGCATTTGTGTGTGTGTGTGTGTGTGTGTGTGTGTGTGTGTGTGTGTGTGTGTGTGTGTGTGTGTGTGTAGGTGTGTGTGTGTGTGCGTGTGTGTGTGTGTGTGTGTAAATAGCGTGAGATTAAAAAGCGATTCACAGATATCTCTCCATTATAATTTTGAATATATATATATATATATATATATATATATATTTATATTATATATATATATATATATATATATATATATATATATATATATATATATATATATATATATATATATATATACATTTATATTTATATTTATATTTATATTCTCTTTTAAATTTATATTTTTTTATATATATATATATATATATATATATATTAAATATATATATATATATATATATATATATATATATATATATATATATGTATATATGGCACTATTTTTATATATAGCGGTATACAAAAATATATATTTTGCCTGTTACATGGCAGTTATATGAGGGAATAGTTCCGGTCATAGAAGGCTCCACCTACAAGTCGTAAATCCACTGGCAACTGTAACTTACACCATTGCGATTTAACCGTCGAGTTTTCTTCAATTATTTAGACTTTAAAATTTTTATTAAAATTTTAACTTAAACATTCGTCGCGAGAAAAATAATATATATATATATATATATATATATATATATATATATATATATATTTATATTTATATTTATATATATATATATATTATATATACTATATATATATATATATATATATATATATATATATATATAGTTATATATATATATATATATATATATATATATATATATATATATAACCTCAAGCTGTTTTGACAGAACTTTGTCGATAGCAAGTTAAATGACCAATTACATTTAATTTATTTGACCAATTATATAAAAAAAAACATTTTATCATTATGTAATTTAAAAAATAAAAAGATTTTTATAATGGATTATATATTATTTTTTGTAAATAAAACTCCAATTAATTATAATTAATATTTTGGGTATCAGATTTAACGTAATTTATTAGTTTTGGGGGAAATTTCTGCAAACCAGTAATCAATTCAACTGGATATATATATATATATATATATATATATATATATATATATATATATATATATATATATATATATATATATATATATATATATATATATATATATATATATATATATATATATATATATATATATATATATATATATATATATATACTTGAAAACAGGTTTGCTTTAAGAAATCTTATCTTAAGCGACTAGAATTTTCGACACCTCTAATTCTTACAGACTTTTCGGGTAAAGGTTTAACCATCATCAGTGTGATACTAAATTTAAAAATATAAAAGCTTTAGATTTTTAAAAAACTAAAACACCAAAATATTAATAAATAGTTTCTAGTAACTAAATTCACTATTTACGATTAAGAACTTTATAAATAAATAAATATGACAAGTCAGCATAAAGATTTGTTGGCTGAGAATTTTTATTTATTGAACATGGGGCAAATTGTACTAACTATATAGTAACAAATCATGACTCCTGGAATAATAATAATAATAATAATAATAATAATAATAATAATAATAATAATAATAATAATAATAATAATAATAATAATAATAATAATAATAATAATAATAATATATATATATATATATTGAGTATTGCTAAATTCTTAGAGGATTTCTGGGTGAACTTGTGACATCGCATGTTCTGTTATGGCTGAGTATTCAGGGATTGGACAAAGGTCGGTCTTTACGAATGGAGTAGCCATTGTGCTTCAAGATCAAAATCATTATCTATAGTATAGCTTCACCTACTAAACAGACATTGCAGTCTCCACACACAAAATATTTAGGAAACGATACAGGATATAAGCACTGGTAGGGAGTATCTCTTCTGGATATATATATATAAATATATATATATATATATATATATATATATATATATATATATATATATATATATATATATATATATATATATATATATATAGTATATATATATATATATATACATATTGAAGCGGCACGAAAAACGCGAAAGGTTTCAATGATAAATGCGAAAACGGTTAAACACCCAAAATTGACTGGAACGAAGTACAACG
>JABUQX010039435.1:0-17500 GCA_015478945.1 Trachelipus rathkii
AACTGAAACAATTCAAGTTTATGCGATAACGCGAATTCATAATTATCCACAGGAAGGCGGACAACCCTTGTATATCAGTTCGACCTCAAGCATACATTTATGTTGCGATCATAAACGGTTCTCACTTCAATTTGCACAATTAAAAGAACAAAGCCTGTCAGCAATCCCTACTAACTAACTATATATTATAAGCGTTGTCATCTAATCTACGTGATTATTTCGCTAACAGGAAGAAGAATCAAATCTTTGTCTAGTAACTCACTCATCCAAGTAAGATATATGTATATCCCTGCTACGCGCCTCAGGAAGAAATTAAGGATAAAAAATAATTGGATAATTCTATAGGTTTATTCGGTAATTATTATTATTGGGTTTGCTATGCAAAACTGATAGCGAAAAGGTACATCACTAATTGAATAGCGGAGAAAGCGACACATTACTCCAGCTGAATACGAGAGGTGCATTACCGATTGAACGTGAAACCGAAGACACACAGGAAGAAACGCTGACGCTCTCGCTCTGCATAGAGTCGGGCTGGCGGCCAAAATGAGTAACCAAGCGCGCAATGACATTCATAAGACTCACGTTAGCTTCTACTTATAAAAGAAATAGTTCCGCAACTACTATCTCTTGAGATTAGTGTGACAGCTGATCAGCGGAAACCTGACCCTGAGAGCGTCAAAATGAAGCATCTGTAGAGTGATCGCGAGAGTGTAAGTACTACTTTGATAAATTCGAAGACAAAGTTGACGAGTGAGTTTGAGATAGTAAATACTAGTAGCACGTTAAAAGTTCTTTACTTCCAAAAATATATTCGCCAAGCAAATTTCATATGGGTACATCATTAATTATATATATAGGTATTAAAGTAAATCACCTGAGATACTCAAGATGAAATATTTATGACTTGGAGCGAAAGTGTATCATAGACCTTACCTAAAGCTTCATTCATTAACTTACTACAGAGGAACCAAATAGTATATTAATAGCAAAACACAGTCAGTTATACCCGTAAAGGAATAACAGAATTTAGTGTCACTCATTAACATAAATTATCGAGTGACGGCATAAATCTCAAAATATTCCATTTGATAAATAAGTGGATAACTCTAGGTAATAGTTAGCTATATCATACACTAATCTACAAGCCAATAAATTTAGCTGAAGGAAGCCTCAAGACATTAAGTGGCTGACTACTAACAAGCGAGTAATTAGGTCAAGCCAATGTTAGCACACTAATATGACTTCAAAATTGGTACTATCCAATGACATAAGAATTAAGAAAGATGATAACAAGAAAACATAGAAAGAAAGAAAAAATCAAAAGGAAAGAAGACATGAGAAGACATCCATATGAGAATATAGCCAGAGTTATATATATAATGAAAGACTTTATTTATATCTTTTGAGGAGGTAATTTTCATGATGGTATACTAGCACTTGATTTTAATGGTGATGCTTGTCCCGGTCCTGCCCGCTTCTAGTCAAAGTTTAAAAGAATAGGAACTACTTAACTCCTGACTAGCTAACTAAAGTAATCTATTCTCAGGTATAACAGTTACCTTAATTATTTGGTTACTCCAATTAAGTACTTTACAAATGACCATAGCGAGATGATTAGTCAAACCAATGATGGGCATCACCACCCGGGAGCCGAGTTCTCGCGAAACCAAATGGAGAATAAGAATTCATCAACGGATCCTGTCGGTCAACCCCCGAGTTTTGGAGGTCGTCCGCCGCGCAGATATGCTGCTTAGTCACGGATGTCTATAAGTAAAGGATACAGGTAATTGAATATAAGCCAAGACTGGTAAGAATGAGAAATCTCTGATCTAAGAGTCTTGACACCCGCAAACTTTTGACTTCAATCAACTCCGTAACCAGTGTTCAGTCGACGCCTCACTACTAACCTCGCGCAATGATAGAGGAGAATAACTTTACAAACTTATTCGCATTTCCGAGGGGGAAGACAACGAGTATAATGTTATCAATCGATAAGATATCTCCTCGGGAACGCTCAACACCAGTAGGGGTCATCAAACGAGATTAAGGAGAGTATAGGAAGAGAAAAAAAAAAAATCTACAACAAAAGAATGCTCAATGGCGCTTTCTTCGTTCTAGTCGGATACCCTAATAGGAATAACCAGGATTCTATTTCTGCCCTACCCTCAAAAAGGCTTTTAGACTTAGGAATGGCCACGCGCATTTTTGCAACCCAATCTTTCGATAATCCAAAATCGCAAATTGCATTGGCTTCTATGCATAGAAAGAATGCAAAATGAACTAAAAAAATGGCCTTAGAAAATCACCTTTAGAGACCAGTTGCACAGGCTATCTTGACGACCGTACTAGTGCTAGAAAGAACGTTGCACTAGGGAAGGACTAAAAATTCCGGAAATTCGATGGAAAAATTATGAATTCTAACTTTCGATCTTTAACGATAGAAAAAACTTTGCAGATAGATTACACACACTGTCAAATTGTGTTATAAGTAACAGAGTTGCACTTACAGCATGTTTCTTATATGGGTAAAAAACCACAGATATTTTGTATGCTAGGATTCAAGGATTAAGGTACGAGATTGGGATTTTAAAATTTCGGCGGCGCGGGATTCCTCATTCGTTTTGTAAAGGTGTTCGACAAGGACGTAGGTAAGACTATACAATCATTCCCTCCCGACGAACATCGTCAAGCTAATTGTACATCAGTCCATACTTGGTTTCTTCCGTATTTCGCTCGTGCGAAATAATCTCACTCAGACACATATATATCAGACGAAGATACGAATAATCGCAAATTCATAACCACGATACCCAATTATCATCACGTAAGATTACTTACAAAAAGAAGTTAAGTCAATAACACCTTTTGTGGAATAGCGACATATGAGGAAGAGGAACAGAGGCATGGTATATTTGAAAACTTTAAAAGATAAGTTGTGTCGTTACAACATCATGCTACCACATTTGCCAGGGTAATTTCGGAAGGACAAGGAATAATACTTACGTGAACATCGCCAAGAACTTGACCCGAGTGACTAACAAGGGAATTTGTAGGAGGGGTGGTCTGATAATTGATCTTAGACTTAACTAAAGCCGAAGCGGATAAAAGCCAAACAAACCTTAATACACATCTAATCAAGACTGCACTCACAGGTGACTTACAGAGCACAGATAAGTAATTATATTTTTCAATTGGGGATAGGCAAGAATAGTGTTAAAAAAGGAGAATGCCTGGCCGTCAAGAAATTGTTTATCTTGCTTCACAAAGGCTTGTCACATAAAAAAAAAACACGGTCATTTCACGGCAGGTATAAATTATGGGGTGTCCCCACTAATAATAGTTGCTCAAACTGAAGATAAGAGTATTTCTAAACAACCTGCTCTGTTTCATCTGTCGTAAAACTAAACAACAGACTGACGATTAGACAAAGAATGTATAATTATTAGAGTTGCGATAAGACAACCGCTCTTCTCTGACAGCACAAATAATTGGTCATATAAAAAAGGAAATAAATTATGATATCATTAAATATACAACCGTCGCTGATTACTTCTTTTCGACGTAATATGATGCAATTCTCAAATTACTAGTCTAGGCACATAAAAGTTAACTAATTTGAGTATAGAATCATTTGGTAAAAAACTTGTCGTTGGCTAAACACAGTGGTGACTGTACACGGGTTTGGGACAATCAAGAGCGAGTATGGCTTTTTGGTTGGCACATGATGTAAAGTTGGATACCACCGTTCCATGAGACAACAACACAGTGAAAAATGCTCCATATGAATAATTGGACAAAATTGGTTTATGAAAAATGGATTTGTATGGTTGAAATATTTATGAAGAGTAAATATACCCATTAAGACCAGTATGCCATACTATTCTTATTTGAAGTGATGTCTTAATATAGTTCAGTTCCCACAATACTGAGCGATCCACATGTTCCGTGTCCTCCATTAGGATGTTCACACCTAGACAGTTATGTAATTAAACACGAAGTATGTATAGATCCAATGCTCATATGACCATACTTAAACTTGATTTTGCGCGTATTAGACGTACTATCATCATCGAAGAAAAGTAAGAGTGAGAAAGACAAGGTCTTTTGTCTCAACATTGGAAATAATGTGATTGAATACTTAAGAATAGAATTGCAGCCTATATGTGTATTCAATTGATATGCTATGAGTATAAATAAGGATCACAACCTCACTCATTAAAACTTAGAGATAAACCAATATACAGATGAAGTCATTATTGCACCTAACACAAATCCTAATTTAATTATTTCACTGCGTCCATTTATGATTGATAGATTTGGAAAACTCTACCACTTTATGTTAATATTACAGAGTTCGCAGTTGAAGCCAAATATATACTAGTTTCACGTGACGTTTAGTATTTATGTATATACCACATGGCATAATATATATCATTAAATTAGCATATGTTGAGTGTTCTGAATTAGATATGTAAAGTGGGATCTACGAGAATCGTACGATATTCAGCGGATGGCATATTTGTCAGTTCGCCGACGGCATCCCGGGCATGGCAGTCCGCGGAATTTAAAAATGACATTGGCTGCGATAATAATACTATATATTATATATATATATATATATATATATATATATATATATATATGATATTATATAATATATATATATATATATTATATATATTGATATAAGATATATATATTATTATAATTTATATATATATATATATATATAATATATATTATTATATATATTATAATATATATATATATATATATATATATAATATATATTATATATATATATATATATAAAATATTATTTTTAAATATCATGTTTTGGGGATCAGGTATACGAGGTATTTAGGGGCCGCATTCACACACATTATACACATCACACCAAATAGACCAAAAATAGTGCATATAAATTAAGAACCGATAAAGATTTGTAGGAAGAATGGAATCCTTTTGCCACTTTGAATGAAAGTAAAGCAAGACACGAGGAAGAAAGACCAAATTAAGTCGCAAAACCTTAATTTCTTTATTTATTTTTCAATTATTAAAAAGAAAAATGTTTTCATTATCGAAGAAAAAAAAATCAATGGGGATTATCCCGAATCTTTTATTATAACCCCTTTTGTTCTTTGTTTCTTTGTTTGTTGTCTTGTTCTGAGCAATTAATGTCTGTTCTTCCCAATTTTAGTTCTTTTTGAGAGTTTTAATTGATCCACAATTTGTTAGGCGACAATTCGAATAAAATTAAAAAAATATTTGACTTGAAATCTCAGGAATTCGACCAAAGGATCAAAAACAAAAACAAAAAGAAAAATTAATATAAAATCAAAACACAACTACACACACACACCACACACACACACCACACACACACACACACACACACACACACATTCATACATACACATATTCGCACCTTTAACAAAATGAAAATTTGTTGTACTTAATTTGTCTGACATATATAGGATATCTTTTCTATTAATTTAAAATCAGCAGTTAGATATCCACTAAACGGGAATCCCCGCAAATGTTTAAAAAATAATAAAAGTAACTTTTTAAACAACACCACACACACACACACCAACACATCCACACACACACACAGCACACACACACAACACACACAACATACACACATGCACACCACACCACCACACACATATATATATATAATATATATATATATATATATTATTATATATATATAATATAAATTTTATATACATTATATATATAGTGTGCCACTATAGATAGATAGATAGATGTTGAGTTGCAGCTCTCTATTCGAGGAAGGGATAAAATAATAATAAAATTTTAAAATGAAAAGCCCATACAATCCCCTCCTAACTCAGATTTCGCAGATGAACACAGAAGCTAGTTTTAAAGTGAAGGAGACAAATTTGGAAGGAAACACAGAAGAAAGATAGAAAAAAATTCCACAGAACAGAGATGTCTGGGAAGAAGGCAGCTGCACCACAATGAACAAGCCTGGAGTTGCCAATGTCCACACAAAATTCATGTTCAAACTCTGCATGCCTTTTGCAACAAGGGCGTTCAAAATGTGGTGGCATACGAGTGGTCAGTTACCTCGAGCATTTGCAATTATGGTATCTATAGAAAGAGATAAAGCACCAACTTCGGGTCTTAAATCTAGAGGGTCAAGTGAATTGGAAAGTACACGGCAGTTTATAAGGCCTTTAGGCGATTGATTAGACCCCAATTCAAAAGATAGGTGAAACCTGAACACCTCCCCGCCACTATACAATAGATGAGAAGATGAAAAAATATCCCAGCCTAAACAAAACTCAGATTCTTTGAGGCTGCCCTATCAATAGTTATGAAGTAAAAATTGAATTTGATTATATATATTAATCTATACTATATATATATATATTTGATATATATAATTATATATATATGATATATATATACTATAGTATAATATATATATATATATTATATAATATATATATATATTTTATAAATATATTTAAGCACAGGAAATTATATCACCCACAATCCTTTGCATCTCTTGAAGAGAGTTTCCTCCCTCACTTTCCCTTCCCAGGTAAGTCTCCTTTTGTATCCACACTTGTCTTCTACCCACCGAGCCAGTTTTTTTTATTTAAAGGAGGGGTTAGAATAAAAAATAAAAATAAAATAAAAAAAATTAAAAATGGGAAAACCGAATTCCAAGCCTAAACAAAAATCCCTAGGAGCTGAAGAGAATAATTAAATACAGATGAAAAACGATGAAGATAGAAGAGTATAGAAGAGAGTGTGGGGGGGCCCTGGAAAAAAGAAGAGTGCTCACAAAGAACAGAGCCTGGAGTTCCCAAATATTCCACAGACTTCATGAGAAATGCAGGGCACCTTTGTGCTATGGTGGTGGAATACAAGAGGTCAATCCTCGAGGCACCCCTGCCGTGGCGTATCCATGTAAATGAAATAGAGCACTTCAAAAACGTCACGTTCAGAGATAGAGGGCAAGGATTCAGAAAGTAGTGGACAGTTTATTAATCTTATAACTATAACATACCAATACCAATACCCGATCTAACCTAATAACGTACCTTAGCGTAACATATCGTATCTAACATATAGACATGAAAATTACGCAATTGTTCTGCAGTACGCGCGACAAATCAATACTGTTAACATAAAATACATTCCTAACATAACAAAATAGCTTATCATGTAAAACATAAATCGTCATAATCTACCAGGATTGAACATTAACAACATATCTAATATACTAACTATGAATAACTGCTAACATTAACAAAGTGTCCAAACTACAAAAACATTTGGAATTATGAATAAGTTCCTCAACCTATCGCTATATTACGGCCAGCGAAACTTGACCTTACCCTTTTTTTTCTATCATATCATCAGCAGCTAACCTAGTAATATCTAACAAAACCTAGCTTAACAGATCCAACCAACTGAACTACGATAAATATTACTCATTACCGAATCTAATTGTAATCAAATATACACATACAGGCGTTATTTCCAATCATTCATTTTATTTCGTTCTTTCGTTTATACATTATCTAACTTAAGTATTAGTTTTCTTTAAGCTAAACATTTAAATCTTCTTCTCAAACTGTCTTTAAAAATAATTTTATATTTTTTCTTTTGAACATTAACTAAATTTATATTTTTCATAAAAATTTGTGTTTGTGTTAGAACCGCGTCGCAGCCATTGATAGGCAGTGTATCAACTGGAAAAAAAAATCCCCAAACACCTCCGGAGTTGCGGTCTTGACTAATCAGTATGACTGACATGACTTGGTCGATCGTGCCATGTGGAAAAAGTGCAACAAAAAAATGCTAAAAAGCGCCAAGTTGGTGGGGCTGCACCGCCTTACGGGGGTGCAGTTATTCATAACCTCATCTACGACGAGGTGATCGCACCAGAAATAAAAATTGGGGACACGGACTCTCTAAGACACCCTAAGGAGAATCCTATAATTTTAAGAAGGGGTGCAGCCCCCTGACGAGGATTCAGCAATATAAGGGAACCACCACCATAAGTATTATGCCAAGTTTCAAAGGGTACGATCTCTCTAACACCGCACTAGGGGCTCGGAAAAAAAACTTTAAGAGGGGCTTGAACGCACCCCAGCGGACGACTAAGTAATACATAACCTCGTATACGAAGAGATACTCTCATCAAAAGTAGGGGTACCCAATTTCAAAGGGATACGATCTCTCTAGCCTCCCCTAAAAAAGGGGGGATAAATTTATTATAAGACACAGACCAAAATAGATCTCTAACTAATGACATAGATCATAAAGTTGTGAAAGTATAGAGGTTGTTAGGGAGAAAATCTGGAATAGGTATAATTTAATTTGGAAAGTAAACATAATTTTATTGGAGAGAGAGAGGTACATTTTCTTGTAAAAAGTTGATAGACTACCGTATGAAATTATACTAAAAACTTAGAAGAGAAGAGAGAGAGAGAGGAGAGAGAAGAAGAGAGAGAGAGAGAGAGAGAGGAGAAAGAGAGGAGAGAGAGAGAGGAGAGAGAAGAGAGAGAGAGAGAGATTTTGGAAATAAAAGGTTCCATTGACATTTATTTGCTGAAGACACGCAGAGCGATAAGGTGGCAAATATATTAAGACAAAATTTGGTTCAAAGAGAGAAAAAGGAATACCTGACCGGTATAACATCGCATTGTATCGATGATTGAAGGATTAGAATGGTTAAAAAGACAGAAGAAGTTGTTAACGTGTAAAAATTAAAAATAATAAATGTTTTTGATCGGAAATCGCCTAAGCCAGAAAAAGTTTAACCCGCTAGATGATAAAGAAATTCAGGTTGAAAAAAAGAAAGGTGGTACAAATGGGATAAGCATAACCACTGTCAGAATTATGGGTACTAGGGCATAGAAAAAAAAACAACTCCATAATTCAGACCAGGCGTCTGAGAGTGAACAAAAATTTAAAAAAAAAAAAAAAATAATAAATCAGGAAAAAGTTTTTTTGTAAAAATATTAGCATATAGTATTTACACTTATAAACATAACATTAATATAAAAATTACATTGAACTTGAAACGAGGCTTCTCAATCGTAACGTTACTTATTCCTATTTGCAGCTCTAAAAACACTCCACTAAAATAAATGTACATACATAATAATAAATAATAATCAATAATAAAATAAATAATAATATAATAATAATAATAATGAATTCAAATGAATAATAAAATAAATAATATAATATATAAAAATAAAATAATAATATAATAATATACATAATAATAAACAAAATAAAATAATAATAATAATTAATAATAATATAATAATAATAATATATAATAATATAATAATAATAATAATACCTAATAATAACAAATAAAAAATAAATTAATAATAAAATTACAATCTTCCGTTGGCTTTGCAAATATAACTAACGTTGCAAACCACTCCATCTTTTTTCAATTTATAATCTTCATTATCAAGATTTTATAGTTCAATGACAAATTTAACCAAAAATCCAAAATTTCTTTTTAATCATTTCACCAGGAAAAAACACAAAACTTCCTTACAAACAGTATGTAAATCGAACACGTGGCTCGAACTTTGCATTGATCCCAACAACTCACTAGAAATAGTCGTTCCTATTTTCACGCTCCTAACATTTTTTTCAGATCATGTTTTTCCTATTAATCAGAATAGGTTCCTGAGAGCAACCTCTACTTGAAAAAGAATTAGAGTAACTATGAGACGTTTCTACTCACCAAGACCCAACTTCACATAATCATTCAATCCCTTTTCATACCACTAAACAAATCAACTCAACCCACTCTTACATCCAAACACACATCTCAATCTCTTCAATATAATTAATTAACTACTTGAATAGTCTCATCACACGTCTTTTTTTCACTGTACATCGCATTACATTTTTCAACTCTTTGTTGATACAATACTCAGCTCCGCTCTGAGGTACCTCACACATCACAGTCATATATAAAAGCATAACATTCAACACATAATAACTAATCCAAATAAATAACATATAGTATATATATAATATATATTATATTATATATATAATATAATATAATATATATATATATATATATATAATATTATAATATATATATATTATCAAATCAAATTAAACAAAATTATGAGTATAAAAATTTATTGAATTTATTACGGAACACACACCACACATACACACACACACACACTAACACCTATATATATGATGTATATATATATATAATATATACTTACTATATATATATATATATATATATTATATATAATTAATATTATGATATATGGATATATATATATATATTATATATAATATAATATATATATATATATATATATATATATATATAACCTGTCGTTATTGTATCAATTAACATCTCCTTTATGCTAATACATTGAATGTTTGTGACTGTCACGTGAAGTTAATTTTTTTATTGGCAGTCCTAAAAGCAGTGGTATTAAGAAACTGGGGTCGTCTCGAAGTATCCGTATCAAGGGGGTGCGCGTGACAAGCTGAAGAAAAACCTTAAATTTGATTTTTTTAAGTAATTTTCTTTTTAATATCAAGTTTCATAAAATTTAACGTAGATAAAAATTAATATAAATATATATTATATATATAATAACTATTATATATATTATTACTATATATATATAACTATATATATAGTATAAATATATATTATATATAATAATATATACATATATAATATATATATATATATATATATAAATATATATATATATAATATATATATATATATATATATATATATATATATACATATATATATATATATATATATATATATATATATATATATATATATATTATATTATATATAATATATATATAATTGTATATATATATTATAATATTATATATATATCATATATATTATAATATAATATATATAATATATATACTGTATATATAATATATAAATTTATATACTATTGTTTAAATCATATTTATATATATATAGATATATATATATTATATAATAAATATAAATATATTATATATATATATTATATATATATATATATTATATATATTTATATAATATATAACATATTGGATATATATATATTATAATATATATATATATATATATATATATATATATATATATATATATATATATATATAATATATATATATTATATATATATATTGAAGAAAATATAGGGGTGCGGGGAATCTATTTTTTTTAATCTTGGGGGTGCGCCACTAAAAAAAGATTGGGAACCACTGCCTTAGAGAAGGAAATTTAATTCAATGCTACGAATGTGTCTTTTTATTTACGAATATATAAAAATATATCTGTCATTTTGCTTGGTACATATTATAAGTATATCTTAAATACCTTATAAGCCTTGAAATAACACAAATAATAATTCATACTTTATATATATGAACGATATCTTTTTTGGTCTGCTTGTGTTCGGTAAGGAAAGCTCATAAAAGCGCTGAAAACATTTGAGTTTCCTTCCGTGCAGGACTCGCATTAAAACATGCTTTTATTAAAAATGCAAAGCTAAAGCCCTCTTACACGAGGATCTCTTTGTACATTTTTCCTCTTTCATAGCTATTATGAATACATTATATATATATATTATATATATATATATATATATATATATAATATATTATATATATATATAAATATATAATTATATATATATTATAATATAATTAATATATATATATATATATAATTAATAATATATATATAAATATAATATATATATATATATATATATATATATATCAATAATAGTATATATATATATTATAATATATATATTATATATATATATGATATATAATATTATAATATTTATATATATATATAATATAAATAGAGGGAAAGAAATAGAAGTTGGCGTGCAGACTAAGATTTTCTAAATATTTTGTTACAGTTGAAATAATTACTAAATTAATATTTAAAAATTTATAAATTAGTTAATACATTTAATACGTATAAACAAGAATTACTTTTTTTTTTTTATAATAGTAGTATTTCTGGGGTCTGAAAAAATGTACAAATGTTATATATATAATATCTAGTATATATATATATTATATATTATATATATATTAATTATACTATATAACCTTATATATATACCTCATAATATATATATATATATATATATATAAATATCTAACATAAATCATATATATAATATATAAATGATCGTTTAAAACATGATTTAAAACTAAGAAAATATAACGAATAGCTTAATCATTGTAATAGGTTCGGACACGGGAACTGTCGGCTCTCCCCTCTGTCTCGCCATCGGCCGAAGCCACTCTAAAAGCCAAAAAAAAAAAAAATCTAATATATATATGGCAAAAAAAAAAAAAAAAAATCATTTTCTAAAATTTTCACGCTGAAATTCAATAAAAATCACTTGTTTACTGTAGAATGACATATCTTGCCGTTATCTCAAATAGTTCAGTTGGTTTGCAAACGAGGGTCGTTATCTCGGAACACCAGGGGGTGCACGACTAAGCGTGAAGTAAAAACCTTAATTTTTACTTTTTATAATTATATTATATATAATAATATATAATTATATATATAGTATATATATATATATAATATATATATAATATATATATATATATATATATAACTATATGAATATATATATATCACCTAAATATACATAATATATAATAATATATTATATATATATTATATAATATATATATTAATATATATATATAGAATATATAGAACTATATATATATAAATAACTATATATGAAAATAATACATATATAATATAATATATATATAGTAAGATGTATATTATAGTTAATGTCGTGAAAGGATCGGCAGTGCATGAATTTTTTTTTTATTTTTGGTGCACCACTAGAAAAAGATTGGAAACCACTGCACTATATCCCCATCCATGTCACGTTGACAGATCTTAATACTATATATATATATATATAATATAGATAATATTTATATATATATATATATATATATAATAATATAGTATAATATATAATAGTATATATTATATATATATATATATATATAATATATTTATAAATGAAGCGTGTGTGTGTGTGGTGCGAGTAGAAGTTTCTGAAAGAAACGGAAGAAAAACGAGATCTATAAGACAAAAAATCCGACATCTGAGAATACGAATTAGATATAAATCAAAAAGGAAGCAAAAATTCCTTCGTCAAAGGCTTTTGTAAACGAGAACTTCATTGTCCTCTCTTTTACTTTGTCTTCTTCCTCGTTGCACTTCGTTGATGCGTTCAAGTAAACCTTTGCTTATATTATTAACGCAGGATTTTCCTCCTTCATCTTTGGCTAATAATGTTAAACACTGTGCTCAGCAGCAATTTCTCTCTCTCTCGATCTCTCTCTCTCTCTCTCTCTCTCATCTCTCATATATATCATATAAAGCTTGTATAGATTTATACACATGAATATCACATATGATTACTTACATATTAGAAATAGATATTTTTTTTATGTATATTCAATAATAATAATATATATATAATAACTATATATGATATATATAATATATATATATATATATATATGCTGAAAATCGTTATTAATTAATTATAAATGGCAAGTGGCCACAGACTCCTTACCCAACCAATTACAAGTAAAACACCTCATTTCAAAACATTATATTGTACTTGGTGCCCTGAACCGAGTTAATTGATAATTTATTTTATGTCGGTGCAAACCAACAAGTTAAAAGAGTATCGATCACTGGCTTAAATCCACAAGTGTTTGAACAACCAAGTGTATTTACAGATTGTATTATTTATTCATATTACGTCATTTTGATACAATATTTAGGGCACTCCTTTGCGTTCATAAACAAACATTTTTCATGCTCTATTTTCATAGACGAATACTTTAAATTTTATTCTAGAATAAGTTTAATTATTTTTATTGAAGAAAGAAGGAGTCTTCTTTTATCTTTTCTTATATTATCGTTGTAACCAACTTTGTTTTTTAGCGTTTTTTCATCACCTAACAGTTTTCAAGCAGCTCCATTGCAATTTTCATTTCGCTTGCTATTTTTGTTGCATTTTCTTCATTAGTATCACTACTAAACTTTTCTTTCTATTATTCTGGTCCTTAAAAATTAGTTCAATTTATTACTTTTTATCTCTTCAAACTATAAAAACAAGCAATCATTTATTTTATTGGCGACTATTCTACCTCATTTTTTGAAGTATAATTTTCACAGTGAATATATATATATATATATATATATATATATCAAAAAAAATAAGATAAATATATATTGTTATTATATGTTATATATATATATATATATGTTGTTGTTGTTGTTGATATTAAAGCATATATATATATATATATATGATATATATATATATATATATATCAATTTAAAAAATACAGCAGAAATCATAGATTTACATAGTACTGAAAGAAATCTAAAACTGTGGCCTTTTAATCGTTTATGGTATTGGTGCATTTTCTAAACGTTGGTTGGTGGTACTTGGTAGAGAGATTAGAAAGCTTCTCAAGTCTATAACAAAACATCAAAAGATCTAAAACACATTCAACTATTTTTTCAGTCTTGGTAACTGACATTATATGACCGGGATACATATCCAATATATCACCTACGCCCTACAGCTTTAAACCTTCAATGGTTTAATCGATAATATGATCCTAAACTACCAATTATAAGTGGTGCAAGAACTATAAGTGGAATACTTTGTGACACAAACATTGCTCATTTAAAGACTAATTTATATGCGATAATGTCCCCTCCAAAAGTGATAAAAATCACTTTGACTTCCACTAAAGTCGCAAGAATTGATATCATCAACCTATTTATGAAGCTCACAAGAAATATATTTACTTTTACTTCTCTTTTCAAAGTACTGAAATTATATATATATATATATATATATATATATATTAATTTATTATATATATATAAATATATATATTTAAGAAGTAATTATATATATATATATATATATATATATATCATATGGCTATATATATATATATATATATATATATATATATATATATATAAATAATAAAAATAACACACACACACACACACAAAAAAAGGAAGACGAACAAAAATGGAGAAAGCATTCTTTATTCATAAACTCTGGACGTTTCGGGTATTACTCGACCCATCTTCAGCAAAAATTTACTCTAAAAATAATTAAAATTTACAATTAAAATTAAAAGATGAAAAATCTATATAACAAAATTAATATTAATACACTATGAATAAAGTTACATTAAAAATTGGGAAACAAATCACAAATGAAAATGAAAACAAAATCACAAATTGACATAAAATGGAGAAAAACTTAAACAAACGCACCTGACAGAATCTAAGTAAATTTTGTAGTGTACTGAGTTACGAAATTTTAATATTGGAAAATTACAGAATGCATATATATATATATATAGTTAGTTGGTTAAAACAGAATAATTATTGTTTGAAACAGTATGTTAAATTTATAGTGTTAAAATACAAGTTGATGAACAATAAACTAAAAATAATAATAATAATAATAATAATAATAATAATAATAATAATAATAATAATAATAATAATAATAATAATAATAATAATAATAATAATAATTATTATTATTATTATTATTATTATTATTATTATTATTATTATTATTATTATTATTATTATTATTATTATTATTATTATTATTATTAATTTTTTTAAATCTTTATTCGTTACAATGATTAAATACAATGACAGTAACAATATTAATGTAAAAAGTTGGATAGAGGGATTGGTCTTTATTTAATTCTGGTTTCAAATGATAAATATATAAACTTTCCAGATCTTTCTATCAAGAGAGTCACTTGCTGAGGCAAGGATTTCAAAACTGTCTCGTGAGATTGAGTGGCCATTTTCCAAGCTATGAGATCGGATAGACGAATGTTCTGGCGTGGTCAATGGCAAATTAGTTCTATATGATAAACCCAAATGCTTTGAAACCCTCAAATGAAGTTGTAGACCTGTTTGGCCTACGTAACGGACATTGCAATCCGTACACTTATACATGTAAACTATAGAGGATATCAATCTGTGGGGGATAATATCTTTAAGCCTGAAAAAGTTAGAAATTTTCATACTATTAGTAGGGATAAAAATAAAAATATTATTATTATTATTATTATTATTATTATATTATTATTATTAATATTATTATTGGTGTTTTTGTTATTGTCATATATAAATATACATACATATATATATATATATATATATATATATATATATATATATATATATATATATATATATATATATATATATATATATATATATATATATATATATTCCATCATCATCATGAGACTGTATGTAATCACTGGTGGAATTAAACTCTTCTTAAATGCTTCCACTATTAACCTTATTGACTTTTGTTCACTTATTTCTTCAGTTGCTCTAATTTTTATTCATGTTTTAGGTCGTGATTTTCTTGTACATTTAAGATTTAATGAAATATATTACCTAACCAACTTGAATTTTCCTCTTTCACTAATAAGATGGTTATTTTGTTTCCAATATTTTAAACAGTTCATTTTGATTTTTTTACACGCTAACTCAAGCACATAACTCCACGCATTTCTCTACGGTTTTTGTATTGTTGTTGCGAGGAAGGGTCAAATCTGACCTCCATGTCATTGCAGGAAACGTACAATGCTCAAAAATCTACCATGGAGTCCCTCTCATATTCACTCTACCGGCTAGTGTTGCCCGAGCACCGGAATTTTGCGCACCGGACCGCACCGCACCAGACCGCACCATGGAAAGCGCACCACGAACCGCACAGCACCAAAAGTCATTTTTATCGCACCGCACCTCTATATTTTAAAAATTGCACCGCACCGCTACACTGGAATTGTGTGGTGCACCGCATCGCACCGCACAAAAATGAGCGCACTTCGCACCGCACCGCACCGCACCGCACCGCACCTGGTGTGTCGGCCAACCCTAGAATCTACCCATAATACTCCGATATATTTTTACTCTTTTGGGGATTTTATTTTATTTTTATTTTTGTTTTTGAAGATATAAGTTGTAAAGAATAAGTTTATCCATCAGCTTGTACGATTGTCGATTATTATTATTATTATTATTATTATTATTATTATTATTATTATTATTATTATTATTATTATTATTATTATTATTATTATTATTATTATTTTTATTATTATTATTATTATTATTATTATTATTATTATTATTATTATTATTATTATTATTATTATTATTATTATTATTATTATTATTATTATTATTATTATTATTATTATTATTATTATTATTATTATTATTATTATTATTATTATTATTATTATTAGAGTTGTCGATTATTGTTGTTGATGGCTATGTGGCAATTGGCGTACATTTTTTGGGTATTAAATAATTTGA
>JABUQX010039435.1:50000-52500 GCA_015478945.1 Trachelipus rathkii
AACATAATGTTTTTTCGTACATCAATAACACCACAACACAATGCTATTTCGCACATCAATAACACCACAACGCAATGCCATTTCGCACATCAATAACACCATAACACAATTCTCTTTAGAACATCAATAACACCACAACACAATGCTATTTCGCACATCAGTAACACTATAACACAATACTATTTCGCACATCAATAACATCACAACAAAATGCCATTTCGTACATCAGTAACACCACAACACAATGCCATTTCGCACATATTCAATACATTTAACTTTGGATGAAAAGTAAGGATAGAGAGAGAAAGAGGAAATATATTGGGTCTTTCTGAATCTACGGTTTGGAAGAGGTTAGGATGAGGAGAAGAAATTTGGTGTTTAACAGAGTGGAAATTAGAATAAAGTGGGCGAATGAACAGAAATTATTCTAAAAAGAATTAATAAGTTTGTAAACAAGCAAAACACATATAATGGGAAGGTAAAGAAATACTGCCCTCTCTGAGATCGAACCACCGCATGTTGCAAATGAGAACGATATACTCGATGCTTTACCATTGATCCATGATCCATCCTCCAACCCAAAAAAGTTGGGTTCAAGAACAGTTTTAAAGCAACCGAGCTCCCGTCAAGGCAACATCACCAGGTGTTCTTGAATCCAGCTTTTTTGGGTTGGAGGATGGCTCAGTGGTAAAGCATCGAGTATATCGTTCTCATTCGCAACATGCGGTGGTTCGATTCCAGAGAAGGCAGTATTTCTTTACCTTTCCATTATATGTTCTTTCTTTGTTTACAAACTTATTAATTGCGATTATGCAATATTTAACATTTAAAATATTAAGGAACGAGGGAAAAGACAGGTTGGACACCTGGTGATGTCGCCTTGCTCGGTTGCTTAACAAAGTTCTTGAAGCAACTTTTTTTGGGTTCAGAGATGGCTCAATGTAAAAGCATCGAGTAACTTCTCATTCCACATGCGGTGGTTCGGATCCCAGAGAAGGCAGATTCTTACCTTCCCATTATATGTTTTTTGTTTAAGACTAATATATAATATAGATAATATATATTATAATATATTATATATATTATATATATATATATAAATATATATATTTATATATATATATATATATATATATAATTATATCAGTGGACGAAACGTCCAGTCATCTATTGATGCGGAGATGACCTGACCAGAATGAGATAAAAAAATAGATCTATTCCTTTTTTCAATTTCATTATTATTTTCATTTTATTTATATTTATTATATATATAAGATATATATATATTATATATTATATATATATATATTATATATATATTATTATATATATGTATATAGATTATATATATATATATATGAACAAAGAATGATCTCTATAATGATTTTAATTGGCCTATTTAGAGATCACTTTGAATATAGCAAATAATAAATAGCTTTGAGAATAGGCGAAACCGCTTCTTTAGATATTTCTGTTATTAATTTACTTCTTAATGATTATTTTACAATGACGACAATTTAGTGTTATAATATTGTTCAAAAGAAATATTTATTCCTACAATATCAATTATTATTTTAAATGGGTCTTTGATAACCTTACAAGTTATTTTCCCGAGAGAGAGCAAAGCTGCTGGCTCTCCGGGTTCTATTTTCTAACTGACCCTATCCCATTGGCCCAGGCATTTCGGTACCGAGGCACCTCGGAGACCTTGACACTATACGAGTGGAGCCTGATACTATACAAAAAATAAAGAAAGAAACAATTCCTTCGGCTTTTACAACAGGATTTCTACAAGGTTGCCCTGACATAATAACCTTTAATAAATTGTTATTACTAGTGCAACGATTTCCGGGTAGCACACACACATATATAATATATATATATTAATATTATATATATAATATATATATATATACTATATATATATAATATATATATATAATATTTAATATTATATATAGATATATATATATATTTATTATATATATATATATATTATATTAATATATTATCTATATAATAATATATATATATATTATATATAAATATATATATATATATATATGATATATATATATATATAATATATATTATATATAATACTATATATATATACTATATATAATTATTATATAATATATATATATATATTATATATATATATATATATATAGTATATATAAAGAATATTCGTGGCAATGCACTTGAAAATTCCGGATAAATTAAAGAACTAATATTCATTGGAAACATAGCAGATCATTAATTATAACTCTACGTCTATTGTAGATTCATTATCAGTATATATATATATGTTCACATCTCTCAGCCAATTCAAATTGCGCATGCAATGTATAATGATATAACATTAAAAAACCGGCTCTGGTCGTTTAATGATGCCCTTGTTGGAACAGCTGCATCTCGACACAAAAGCACTCGGAACTGTTAAATCGTTCAACTTTGAATTTGTAATAATAAATTAAAAAGAACTTATAATTCATTA
>JABUQX010039435.1:60000-69952 GCA_015478945.1 Trachelipus rathkii
AGCTTTGCAGGCTTGCGATGCGAATATCATATGTTTTCCAAAGAAAATATAGTAAATTAGTAATGATGTATTTAAATTATAAAACTCAGAATAAGAATAAATAGTTATTTTTCTTAAAGTTTTAATTAATAAATTTGCTTAAATAGCTAATTAAATGAATGCTATGAAAGTTTATAACTAGTTTTGTTTTATCTAATAGATAAGTCATTATCTTTTTTTCATTTTGTCTCAAAAATTTTCAAGTTCAGGTAAATGTCAATCATAATTTTTTTACTAATTCTTTTCATTTTTGTTTGATGTTCAAGTTGGACTCAGTAAGTTTACATTTTCTTCAATTTAATGATCTTAATTCACAGAAAATATTTTCCGATCGAACTCACCTTCAGCTTAGTATTAAACCCTCTTGAATTCTGAAATTGAGTTACAACTTCAACGCTTTTATCATGGTTTTAAAGGTCTTGAATTAGTAACAATCATTGAAGCTTTGAACGTAATTTACTCTATATGTATTTAAAATTTTCAACAGAAATCGATTTTGCCAAAAATCTCGAACCTCATTTCAGTAGTTAACTTATAGTATAATGTTAGTTTTTAATACAGTGTTCTATATACATCGTCGCATTACACACAACTCGAGCATAGTTGTTCATGTTGCTTTCGATCATATATATCTCTATCATTCTAAAAAAAAAAAAAAGTTTTTAAGTTTGTGTTGCAGCTCATCATGTTAACTGTTTGTTTTCATAAATTCCACATTGAAGAGTATATCATAACACAATACTCATCGATATAATTTAGCTTAAACTGATCAATATTGATATAATATCTAGACAAGTAAAATGACATCTTCTTCTAAGAAAAGTCTTGCAAAATTTTCTACTATATGAAAGTTTAGATACTGTATCGAATAAAATTATAAAAATGTCTTCTAACACTGAATTTGTAGAAATGTATTGTCATAATTTTATTCTTCACATTATATATAAATATAAATATATATAATAAATATATTAATAATTATAAATAAAATAATAATATAAATAATATTAACTTATATACTATTCTATATTTTTAGTTATATTACAATATATATAATATATTATATAAACTTACTAATATATAAGATTATTCTGTGGAATCTTCAAGAATATTAATTCAAGCATATTAAAAAATCTTCTATTCTAGATATATCTTGCAATAACACTTTAACAGTTATTCCATGATAATTGAATAGGAATGCTAGGAATTTATATTTCAAAGATTTACAAATCATCTATTCAATTAATGTATCAATATTAACATTTAAAACAAAATGACGTACATTCGAATCAAAAGATTCGGTGAAGGATTTAATCATCATCAACTTTATATACACATAACAACCCTATTTCCGAAAGCAACTCAAGCCATGCACACAATCGACTTCGATTCTTGTATCTTGAAGCAACTCCACTGCCTTCTTTCCTCAAAGCCAGGTATTCAAAACGGGCGTCATTGCAGTACTCACCTTCACAAAATAGTCCATACAAAAGAAGTTATTACTAATATTTCTCAGAGTATAAATAAATATTAATAGTAAAATATGTACAAGCTACTATGAGAGGTGTACATAATAATCGTGAGAGCAAGGAGGAATCATAGATACAAAAGATTCCTTTTTTTTAATGCTTTCTTTTTTTTTTTGTTTTTTTTTTTGTGGTCTAATAATAATTACATATTATTACAAACATCAAATTCCATTTTCTACGATATATATTTTTTACAAATATACATAAACAGACCTTCTTAATCCCCCACTACGGGACGTTTTGACTATTCCAACTCTTCCATCACAAACCCTTCCTGTGACATTTTGTAAGGAACATGCTAGGAATTTATACTACTATATGTTTAAGCAGCATCTTCGTTCTTATATATAAGATAGAGGAGATGAAGTACGATTTTTTTTTATTTTTTTTTTTGGAAGGACATAAAAGTTATCAATTCAATACTGCTAAATTCAAGAATCATGCAAACAAAACCATGCTATCCGGTTCTTCATTTTCTCTCTACTCTACATTTAATCTATATATATATTTTTTTTTATTTAATCCTTATTTTTCTTTGGTTTCAGCTCCCTATCAGTTATGTATGCGAATCCAAATTCTTTCTACATTCCTTTAAATTTCCACTGCCTCTGTCCCATGCTTTAAAATATAAACGTTATTCTTTTTTATCCGTAGCACCCTAAAAGGTCCCGAGTATCTCTTCTGACAGTTTCCCTACATTATACTGTTGATTCCTTACTAACACGGCCCTTCTTGTGGAACTTTCGACACAAATATAATTTTATTTTATATTATAAACCTTGGGCCAGAGCCTGCATTAAGGCCACTAATTTTCTCAAATAGGCACTTTGACTGACCTGCACTGAGTGCCCCTTCTCAAACAAGCTGCCTGCACTGAAATTTTGCCGAACATAACACCACTGGGTGACCCCTTACTCATTTAGAGGCTAATTCTCAAACATACAGAGCCCAAGGGCAAAATTTCAGTCCAATTAATTCCTTCATTCTCTTTCATCATGATCATACACCTTAATTCACTATGAGGGCTTTGGTTCAATTTCTCTGCCAGTCCGTTCGAAGAGGGGATTAGGCGTCGTATAATATTATCTATGTGAGTAGCGTACACACCGTCATTAAATAATATTGGCATGAACGCTTCCCCGGTCCGAGATGAGCCTTTTTATAGAGCCACAAAACGGAAAATTCGCCCACTAACACATTCAACACCGAGTCGACCGTCGCCTGCCTAAGAGGTTAGGCGAAGGGATACTTACTAAATCTGTCGAAAAACAAGCAGATAATTGAATCCCATACTGTAGGGTAACTTACACAAATCACATGAGGTGCAAACTTCTCGAGTAACTTCCTTAAATCTGCCCGAAATATCGCGAGATATCCTTCTAACGCTCTTATTTTTCTGACAGATATCACAACTCTGTATAAATTTCTTACCTCTCTATGCAATAAAATCTGAAGCAAAAAATCCGCTTTCATAATTCAACTTCGTTTAATTCCTCAAGTGATTTTATTTATCGTATTTTCTCTATGACATCCTCCACCAGATTCCGCGTTACTAAGTATCCTAAAAAGCTTGCCTGTAGAATATCAACCTCCAACGACAGCTCCGCGCCCCGATGATGAATTCCTTGTAACAGCTTTAACCACTAGTTTTCAGCCCCTTTATTAGTCTCGTAATAACCACATCTCCTGTTCTATAGCATCTCTTGAAATCTACCCCATCCCTAATCTTTCTTCATTCCCATCCCCTTAACCCTTTTACTGTAATTATAGCTATTATTACAAATCCTCAATGTCATTACCATTAACCAGTTCTCGCTACCTCTTATCATTTCCACTCTATTATCATTACTTACTACTATCTAACTACTACTACTATTATCGCTTTTATTATTACTTAATTATTATCATTCATACTTACTACTACTACTACTACTACTATTATCGCTTTTATATTTAATTATTATACTATACTACTAACTACTACTACTACTACTACTACTATGTTTTTGTATTATTATTATTATATTATTATTATTATATTATTAATTAGTTATTTTATCATTATTATTATTATTATTATTTACTAATATAACTATTATTATTACTATTTATTATTATTATATATTATTTATATTATTATTATTAGTAATTATTATATTATTTAAATTATTTTATATATCTCTATATATCCCTATTATATACCGCTTTATATTATTTTAGATATATTATTATTATATATTATATATATTATTATTATATAATACTCCCAGTAAGTCTTTTTCTTTTAACGTGCGATTTAAAAGGCTCAACCCTTCCACTACGAATCAGAGGAATTCCATCCACTAACTCCTCCTCCATGTATGTAACCTCCTGTTTCTATGTATTTTCTTTGCGCCACGGCCCACTCCCCATCTTTATACAACCAGTTGCAATGCAACTTCCCAGCCTCATAATCTTTATCTCTTTCGTTAGGCTCAATCTTAAAAAATTATAGACCATTTATTATGGGAATTTGAAAGAAAAACGCTAAAAAATTTGAAAATGCATTCAATAAATTTACCTCTCGAATATCAAATTTTTTCGTCACTCTTTTTCAATAAGCTTAATAACCACTTTGCATTACAGACAGTATAATCTTCTATTGGCAAATTAAAGTAAGCATATTTTGTAATTGTTATTGACGCATAATAATACCATTAACTACATTTGTATGTGCACTTCTCACCATCAGAAAAGTATATACGTAAGCGCGAAAAATCCTTTGTCTGATTATTCTTCCCCCATAAGTGCGCTGGCTATAGTAATAGGATTTTTTCTTTCGGGTTATAAAATATAACTCGTTGTTCATCAAGGAACGGACAATTAGTAGGTTCACTCGATCCTATTTGCCGCTTTAGCTTTCATAGAAACGACGCGCTCGGCTTCACCCCCTAGGAAATCTCTTGTTCAGTTTCAAAATCCATTCTGATTTTCGCTATGCTAATCTAAACAATGAGCCGCCATCCTAACTATAATTATTCGGCAGAAAAGTTTAAATATTAAAACGAGGAAAGCCCTATATTATGTTATGATCGTTGGCCTTGCAAACATTCATCACTGCCATCATTTCTCCTTACTAGCTTAACCCCCTCTGCCTAACATTGAAACTAGAAAGTCCGTTCTTCCGACTTGCAAGACACATTTTTCTGGGTTCAGATAAATTCATCACTACCATTAATCTCTCCATCAAAAATAATTCCATCGCCTTTTTCTTCAGAGTTAATAATTTCGAACTTACATTAATACAAGATGTTTCATCAAACTATTCAAAAACTTTGACTTAAATCTGCAAAAACAAGATTGACATTAAACCGCTTGGAAGCACTAGAGAAGAACAACTTATTCTTGTATTAAATAGTTAAAACTAAGACAAAGGACAAGTAATTAGTGAAAAATGTCTGTTTCCTCGCTGGACTGGCACGGATAATACTATAGTAAGCATTGCTACAACGTCTAGTCCTTGTTAATAACTGCAATGTTGCATTTGCAAAAGTATTAAATATCAAAACTTAATCCATTGGAGGTAAAATTGTCAAGGTGATCTTTGTTTAATACCTCAGAATCAAACACCAAACAACCCTTCCGTCCGTATCTTTTGCCAAAAACTAGTTGATTATAACCCCAATTGCTTTCTACACCTCCGTGCAAAATGACCCCGCTGACAAAATAATTATTGATTCCCCCTTTCTTTACTCAAAAGATTGGACTATGCGTTCCTATACGCCTCAATTGTATCGGCATCCATTAAACAAGTCACATTTATTGTAGTTTTGCCGCTAATTCGCACAAAATTTCTTCCTTCAAAGGGATCTTTCTTTCTCTCTCCCCTCCCCCTAACTCTAATCAACATAATGCAATCTTCATTCCCCCCTACTCAATAGCTCACCAAATCCTTACTCCCCCTCCCCCTCCCCTATAGTTTCTAATACTATCAAAGTCTGATCTGAGCGATCTATAATTTCTCACAAGCTGTCAAAAATAAGCCACGATCTAATCGCAAATTTACTATAATGATATGCTTCAGACCATTTTCAAAATAACTCGTCGATCATTCTTAAATCAAATTATACCTACCTAATTTCGAACAAAACTTGTTACTTCTAATTAACATTATTAACTAATTCGTATTCGCAAAGCGGAATATTTAAAGAAGACAGCGGCCAGAGGGAATATAGAATTTCGTACATCTCCGAAAAATCACCAATAAACCTCATTACTAAAGTGAGAAAATACTACGTTCTGCTGGATTTCTGTAACTATATATTAAATGACACCTAAAGTCTATAATGAACCCTGCTTCTTGAAAAAGGATGCCTAGAGAACAATGAAATTGATATCTAGTTCAACCGCATAGCTATAGTACATTGTAAAAGTCTGTTATCTAACCCCAAATACGATTTGATACCCTTTTATCATAAATGTTCATGTCAGCCCCCATTGCGTGCCCAGCCACTGCCAATCGGCCCCTTTACCTTATCTAATTCAAGAAGCACTCATTAATGGATTGAGGCAACTCTCACAAATCATTAAGAAATAGGATTCATGCTAGTCCTTTAATCCGAATTAAATAGTTTATTCAAAAAATACTAATCCCACTGAAAATATTACAGACAAAACTCCACCACAAGCATATCAGATAAGTCACATTGTGCATTAATTCCTTAAAAATTTAATGACCTCATGCTTTAATCTAGTAAAGAAAGAATCCTTCATTCTCTAAATAACTAATAACAATATCATATTCAGAAAGAAAATTGCGCCCCTTTCATCAATTACAAATTCATTTTTTATCATTATATTTTTATCAATAAGTATAATTCCAAGTCAAATCGCCTCTCATCCCGTGCAAAATCCTTCCCCATACTGACGGTAGGGAATACTTTGACTCCGTCTAAGGTGAGGCAAGCGACTCATTCACAAAGTTATTGTTCAAAAGTCACAGCTTTATTATTTCCAATACACAATTATAAGAATTTACAAAACCATTATCGCCATTACTACACTACATCCTAATTCTACATATCATTATTATTATATGTATGTTTTATAAACCTCATCATGCTGATTACAATTAAAATTGAAGTATGACTCTAACTCCTACTGACTCAGCGACTAGCGACTCTGTGGAGGGTTAATCACTAGATGAATCCCCCCCGCCCTGAAACATCCTTACCAATTGATATTCTACCCATTAACTATTGACATAATTAACATTCCATTCTATTACCCAGCATTAATATAAATTACAATTATACTAACAATTATCCATATTATCTTCAACCATTAATTAGTGACATGTACTCATTATATAAATTATAAAATATTAAACCTACAATCCTTATTATAAATATTATTATTATTTTTACAACAATTTTCGTTACCATAGCATTATATATAAAAATCTCAACACTATGGTTAACGTTAATTTCGATTATTAAAATTACGACTATTTAATTATTCACTTATTATGATTATTTGTTTATAAATAACGTCTTTACTACTATAGTTATAAATAATAAATTTCCCCCCAAAAATTATTTATCATACAAAATTACAGTCAAACAAATCACAAAGGTCTCTACTCACAAAAGCGTCGTTCCCCCCCATCTGGCCCGGGAGTCATCAGTCGTCTCACGGACCAGCCTTTCCATTATTGAAATGTGACTTCTGTTTGGTGGAGAGTTGCCGGGTTCTGATATTCAAGGTGTTACATGGGGTACAATAACATCCCTCACAATCAAATGAATTGTACAAAAATTCCTATTAATACCTACAAAGGCCTTCTTTATCTTATAGCCCAGCTGCAACGTTGTTATAAGTGATCGGTTGAAATTCCTCCCTCTTGAATTTGATCATTATGGTAAGTGATCTTCGCATTCGACACATTCTTAGCCGAGCTTCTATGACGCTCTTGCTAGGTGATCTCATCTCTTCAGCGACTTTCAGAGAGATTAATCATCGCTTTAATCTCCCTCTCTTGTATCGAAGTCTCTTTGTTGAGGTGCTTGTACTTTTCTCTCTCTCGTCTTACGGCTCACCGATTGCATTCTTATTTCTAAACCCCCCGCGGATTGGCGTCTCCTTATTTGGGCCCAAAAAAATTGTTATAAAAAATGTATCGTACGCAATTTCATTATTAATTCCATCAAAATCATGCGTCTTCTCTTATCATGAGAAGAATCTTAAATTGCTGATAGGCAATGTAAGAGAAATGAAAAGTTCTTCATAATGAATCCTGCATCAGTTATCCGTTATTAATCGATAATGATAATCGAGCATGCTTTTATTCTCACTCATAATCGATGGGAGCTCTCCCTCCCTCATCCTCCTGATCAAATACAATTACTTCTATTCTGCATTCTTACATGTGCATAGAGGTTTCTCATACTTTTACTAAAAATTATATAACAATCATCGTTTAAGGAAGTTTCAAACAATTTGTAATCATTGCTTTGTAATTTTAAGATGCCAAATATCATACCCTACTCCTTTTAGATCGATGATTTCATTAAGGTTAAAAGATACCGTTCGAGAAGTCGTTCAAACTCAAATCGTTAAGGGGTAAAAGCATGAGGGGAATTCTTTTTTCTTATCCTTTTCTCCCTAAAATGGAAGGTCGACTCTTTACACCAATTTGCTGCTTCATCTCTCCTGAATATTCCGACCTTCCGACTCGTCTCGTTATATAGTGTAACGAGTCACTAACTTCTTCATTTACCCCACTCGACAGTGTAGGGCTACTTCTGGGAGTGATTATGATCGGTCTGTACGATAAGCAGACGATTCACTGATACATACGAATTCTTTCTCTTCTTTGAACTTACTTGATTCGGGCCTATTATATCTTCTCATTTTAAACGTTTTTTTTTTTTTTTTTGTTTAGTGGAAAGTTTTTAAGCCTATTTTTCTTCTTATGGGGGCGATGGGAAATTGAACGTTTTTTTTTTGTGGGTTTGTGTTTTGAAATGGCCTATCTTTTTTTTTCCACTTCACTGTCTTAATTAGGCACTGTTGAATTAATTCACTTTGACACTCTTCACACATAGCTTATGGGTGCTTCAAGGTTGCTAATGGTCACCAGTCTTTGTAATAACCCCTTGATGAGTTATTTACAGTGATAATAAAAAAGGCGTAATTACTTTTTATTTTATTTCTATATACTAATATATATCTATCTATAGATAATGGTTATCAATATTAACAGTTATAGCATCACATGGGTCAGTTCACATCTGATTAATAAGTATTGCTGTGAAGGAATATCATAAGTTGTATAATTACACTAACACCAAATTTCGCCTTAACGAGAAACGGACACACTATATCTATCTCTCTCTATCTGAAGCCCTCACTGCCTTTCTCTTTCCTCGAAATTGCCAGGGCATCTCTATCTCTATCTATATCTCTCACAAAAATAGTGCCATACAAAAGGTTGTTAAATATGTTTCATATCCAATAAATATATATAATTAGCTTTATCTATAACAACAACTAATAACCTTTAAGATCTCTCTAGTAGTCTTTATTGCAAATCAACTCCTTGACGTCAATCATAATTTATATATATTATATATAGGTATATATAGGGTACATAAATGAGTATTATAAAAATTAAATATACTAAATATTATAGATAAAAGGGATATACTATAAGGAGTTAGATATATATACTATATATATATATATATATATAATATATATAATAATAGTATATATAGCGCTCTAGCTCAGTGTGGAGTACTCGCCTAACCCAGTTCGGTTGGAGCGATTGAAGAATGTGATATTCTATTATCTGTTCTTCGTCCCACTCAGACTTTAATGAGTACATTGGTAGTGCTTGCTCCTAATGGGAAAAACTCCGGCTTCCGCGATAGGCCTGGATCGGATTTGTCTTAGCCCAAGCTACTCAAGACCTTTCTCGTTGGGTCCACCTGACAGGGCGTAAGCCCTACCTGGGAGATGGTGTTGATGAGTGAGGGTGAGGTATATAAAGGAAAATTTTATAATAATAGGAAAAAATTGTCCAATATATTATAAAACTTTTCCGAATAAGAATTGTCGGTATGCAATAATTATTTGTGGAATATGTAAAATAATATATAAGATAGATATATAAAATAATAATATATATAATAAGATATATATTTAAATAGGATAGTTTAAAGAATATCATATATGAGAATATATATATTATTATAGATAAATATATTTATATATATAAAATTATAGAAAAGATATAGATATATATAAATAGTATAGTTTACAAATTAGATAATTATAATATGAAAATATCTATATGAATTATTATATAGAATATATATTCTACCTTTCTCCCTCACAGACTT